>CAIGRF010224393.1:0-11135 GCA_903798235.1 Fraxinus ornus | reverse complement strand
GATATGACCAAAATGACTTTAGGTTTTGGGACATTAATAACAGTGGTTGCCATTACAATTGTCAAATGCACAATCCCTTCTGGTGTGCCTTTTTATCTGTCTTTTCGTTGTCATTGATCTATTTGATTCTAACTAAGTCTCAACATTTGGATTTCATGTAGGCTTGGTGCTTATAACGGCGAATGAAGCATTACTGTGGACGGATGGAAGGTACTTTTTGCAGGCATCACAACAGCTTAGTGACCAGTGGAAGCTAATGCGCATGGGGGAAGACCCAGCAGTTGATATTTGGATGGCAGATGTGAGTTCACATCACAGTTTTTGTGTAATCTAGTTTCTGCTATTTATGGGCTCGTCTCAATATCTATTCTCATTTTGAAAGAAGCTGTAATGGATTTATCTTACTATTTCAACCAATTTTTTTTCATTTTTCTGTACTAGAATCTACCAAAAGATGCAGCTATTGGTGTTGACCCCTGGTGTGTATCAGTTGACACTGCACAGAAATGGGAGCGTGCTTTCTCTAAGAAACAGCAGAAGTTGGTCCAGACATCCAAAAACCTGGTAGATGAAGTTTGGAAAAGTAGACCTCCGCTGGAAATTAATCCTGTTATTATCCATCCACTTGAATTTTCTGGTTGTTCCGTTCAAGAAAAGTTAAAGGATTTGAGGGAAAAGCTTGTTCAGGAAAAAGCTCGTGCTATCATAATAACTGCCCTTGATGAGGCGAGTCTATGACATCGAACTCATACCCTGCATCAAGTTAAGACCCAAATGCTTTTAAGTTTCGTTGCTAATTCTATTGACATTTCAGGTTGCTTGGTTGTATAATATTCGTGGAACTGATGTTTCCTACAACCCCGTTGTTCATGCGTATGCTATAGTAACGCTAGCGTCAGCTTTCTTTTATGTGGACAAAAGAAAGATATCTTCGGAGGTTAGTTTATGAATAGTTTAAGCAAAGAAGCTCTTTTTGTACGTGTTGATTTTTTAATCAAATTCAAATGATTTGCAGACAAGTTTTTATATGGAGAAAAATGGAATTGAAGTGCGGGATTACAGCGCCGTGAGTTCAGATGCGATCTTACTTGCATCTGACCAGCTTTCTCCTTCCATTTCAGTCAACAAAGCAGAACATGACATTCCAAATAAAATAGATAGCAATTCTCGTGGGGCTGGGAATGATAATGTTGAAGAAGAGAGTAGTAATAACCTTGTATGGGTTGATGGTACATGCTGCTTTGCTTTGTATTCAAAATTGAACGTGGATAAGGTTCTCATGAAGCCATCACCTTTAGGCCTTGCCAAAGCCCTAAAGGTAGTGCATTCTATCTTGAACACCACTCACCTATAATAGGAATTTCCATTTTATTTTCCTGTTTTTTCGTTTATTTTTTGAGTAAGTTGGGTGATTGAAACAAGTACTGAAGGTTGTGTCGTTGTTAATTGACAGAGTTTATTGGGAATAATATTTCGAGAACTTAATATGTGAAAATTCCTTGTAAATGCACGTGGGTAATGGGAGCTGGATTCAAGTTGCTCTTACTGTGTACAACTTACCTAAGATCTTTTTTTTTTTCATTGTTGAGAAATATATTATAACCCTGAGTTTCTATGACTTATATATTGTTGCTTAAGTTGTGCCTGAATCTTAGGACCTATTTATTTTTTTTGCCTTTATTGATATTTCTGTAGTTCAGAGACTTATTATTTGACTGTCATGTGTTGTTAATTCGCCACAGTTATGATGCAGTTAGTGGTAGTTGCATCTATTATAGACTCAAAATTCTTTCCTGATAATTTTGTTCTCCATCTCTCTTTTGGTTCGTCAATTGAATGGAAGCACCAGTCATGAGATCTGAGAAATATATGGGGCAGCCAGTGATGGGATTTTTTCTCAATGGGCTAATGCAAGTCACATCCACATATTATACCTGACACATCTTCCAACTGCATGCAGATCCTATACTCTTACCATTAGAAATATATTTTCATTCAGCATTTATAATATCTCACACCATGACATTGCCAAACAATATAATTCATATCGTTTTAAGAATTGGAATGGGTATATGTGTTCTCTAAATGAAATATCATTATTGTCGAAAAGAAATTTGAAACTCTTTACACAATATTTATTTTGCATGTCATTTAATTTACTTAGAAAAATGTAGTAATTCAAGATGGCCAAGGAATACAAAATAATCACACTTTTAACTACGAATCGTTCTTACTTTCGTCAATGCTTTTCAAATTATTGAAACTAATTACATTATTTTATAAGCTTCTTATGTCATGTGGTTTTCCTGATTCTATCTTAGGCACCTCAAATATCTAGTTGTGTTTTTCATGAAGAATAAAATATATCTGTGCATTTATTATCTTCTATGAATTTTGAACGTAACTCTGCTTTGACCGTGCTAATATATGATTAGATTTTATTAACATGCAAAGGAAAATGTGGAGCATCGGGAAGTATATGAAAGAAGAGAAGAAAGCATGTCAAAAAATGAGGGTACATACAGATATTGTTGTTTGATTTCATGGCAATGCGGCTGGAAAGTATTTTGCTCCTAGAACTTTAGTGAAGAAACCATAGCCCTGGCATTACAACCTGGGTATGAAAGATGTCTCAGCAGTATATAGTTAATATCTGACAGGAAAAATGCAATATGGTCACAGGCCTTGGTACTTTTTTCAAGCTTCATAGTCCATTTGAAATTTTTGGTATTTTTTTTTTTGGCTGTCATTTTTTCTTTATTTCTTTTTTCCTATGTGCATATGTGGGACATGCTGGCTTATCGTCAATTTCTTTCTTGATATGTAATTGATGTTTCATATGTGATTATTGATATAGGGATCAGACGTATAGTGAAACCATCTTATAAATTATTCCATGTATTATTACAAGGCTCTTGAGAATGCTTTTATTGTAACTTTGTGCTTATTGAGTGGCTGGCATATTATTTTCAGAATCCTGTTGAGATGGAAGGATTGAAGAATGCACACATTCGGGATGGTGCAGCTGTTGTGCAGTATCTTGTTTGGCTGGACAAGCAGGTATATATAAATGTGCAAGAGATTTGGATATAATAAATTCTTTTTGATGTTATGGAATCAAATCAAGGTACTGTTCTCTTAGTCTCTATAGCAAAAGGCATAGTTCTAATATTGTGAACAGTGTAGAGAATCAAATTCCATCTTAACAAATTACGAGTTGTAAGATTTGGTACTGGTGGTTAAGTAACATTATTAGTAACATGCATTATAAAAGAATATTCTATAAGAAACAAATTATTATAACATGATTATGTAGCCTAAATGATAAGATGTATTCTGACTGCAGAAGTATCTCCAAATCCACTTCAAAACTTTTACCTTGGAGTCTAAGCCTCTAAGAGTATATTAGCATAAAGACCATAGAATGAAGTCATGTGAAGGAAAAAAATGAAACTGCAAAAATCTAATTAACGAAGATGCAATATAAAAATCGAAATAATCTTATTTTGATATTTAATTTAGCAACATCCTGCCCACTCTGCATGAAATATGAATGGAAACTTTCAACCTCGGGTCATGTGAGTTCTGTGATTGAAAAGACTTTTGTTTCCTAACCTTCAAGATGCAAAACTTTCTAGAATGAACCCCTGAAGAATATATCCCCCTCTTTTAAATCTTATTTTCCGGAGTTGTGGGCAAAATATCAGTCTTATTAGTATTGCTTATATGCATAATCCTCCCTGTTTCCTCGACTCACAAGAGCTGTGCATGTTACTCAAATATATTTTTTTCATTTATAGCAGATGTGTCCTGTCTTTATGTTACTCTATGCCTTTTGCATAATAGGTTATCTTGAAAATTCTACAATTATATATGCAACTGCGAGGCTTAAACATACAATTTAATGTCATCACATTTTGTTACATTTCCATATTTGGGAATAATATTTGATGCAATAGGTTGCTGCTTCCCCAGATGCAGGAACTTTATGGGGCTTCTGGATATTTTATTCAGGGTGAAAGTGTCAAGAAGAATGACCAACAGTAAGTTTGTTATAGTACGATTATCTGTGCAAGATTACAGACCAATACTTTTTGCCTATTGTTTGTGGGTTTTGTTCATAACTTTTTTTCTGAACCTACTTGTGAAGTGTTATGCCGAACATTTTTGTCTAGCCTGAAATTAGGCTATTAATAGCGTCAGAGCCCTGGTATGGTACACAGTCAATTACTCTTTTCCAAATTGTTAAGATTGATTTGTTCATGAAGAACTGGACTCCTGCCTTTTAGACTTGGACCATACCAAAAGCTAGGATTTTCCAGCTGGGACTTTTGCTATTTCAATTCAGCTATGAAACTGACTTTGTCTCTTTCTTGAAGTTGTCTTGTTTAAAATTGTCCAGTTGGTTTTGTCTAGAATTACTCACTTGACAGTGCATTGTTGCTGTAAACTATTGAATAGAATGGAATGATACTGCATTGTGATTGGGAGGTTCAGCTTGTTTTTCTTGTGCATTCCCTCTGTCTTGAAGTGAAGATCTTCTATTCATCTGTAAAATTAATGCTGCAGTTCTTGAAAGTACACATTCAATTCTTTCCCAAACTAAGCACTTCTAAATGTAACATTGTAAATTTCTATTACGAGGCCTGTGTTATTCTTCTTCTTCTTTCTTTAAGAGGGAGCCTCAAGGCCACACGTGTCACTTATGTCATAGATAAAAGTGAAAAAATAGAGAAGATTTTCTCTCTCTAATGACTTCAAACTAGAGTATTCAATTTGATGGATAAAACACTACATAGAGATGTTCAGTTTTGCTTGAGATTGATATAGGGAAAAAAACTTTTGCGGATGATAGTATCTCACCGAATGGATCTCGGTTTTGAAATTGTGTTTTTAGATTTGATGGTCGTTGCTTTCTTGTTTAGCGTATCTTACTCCAACATGTTGCTGTTTAATGGTATGACAGGAAATCTCTGAAACTGACTGAAGTGTCTGTAAGTGACAAGCTAGAGGAGTTCCGTGCATCTAAACAGGTATTGACTTCACTTTTCTAGCAAAATATTAAAAAATAAAATAAAAAATTCATATCTATATTCAACTTTTCATTAGAGACATGGTCAAACCCATTGCTTCTTACATGTCATGCTTAGTCTTGGGTGTCTCTCAGTGGTTTTTGATCCCTTGAGAAGCTTTGACAAATGTCTTTTCTATCTAATTATCCATCAGTCATATTGCTAATGTCTCATTTTCAGTCTTGGAATGAAAATAAAGTCCTTACTGGACAATCAACCCAAAAACTTAATGCTGTCTGTTCATACTAACCCCAATCCCTATGTAATGTTAGCTAGTTGTTCATTTGAACAAGAAATTAGTTTTTAAAGTTTACTAATGCTACATCACTCAAGCGCTGTAAATTCTTGTATGCTTAAGAAGTTGAAAAGAGTCCAAGCTTGGTAGTCTTGGCATGGTTTTACGTTCTATTTTCCTACTTTATGTCGAGACTGTATTGGAAGCTGTGGATATGTGAAAAAGACAAATTTTAGGGGCAAACCTGAATTAGTTGAATCTTAAAATTATTAAATACGATCATAGTTGCTTATTTTCTAATGCTACACCATTTTTTATCAACAGCATTTTAGGGGGTTGAGTTTTCCAACAATTTCATCAGTTGGTCCAAATGGGGCAATTATCCATTATTTTCCAATGGTGGAATCATGTGCTGAACTTGATCCAAATAGCATGTACCTATTTGATTCAGGAGCTCAGGTGTGTCAACTTACTTGATTAGTTTTTCAGTTTCTTCTTTATTCTCTTCACTTCCATTCTACCATTTTTTTTAATACCATTTTTTTTAATAACTATATTGATTATTTATGTTGATGTTTTCGGTGTTTTTGAAGTATCTAGATGGAACAACTGATATAACACGGACAGTTCATTTTGGAAAACCTACATCTCATGAGAAAGCATGTTATACTGCGGTATGTAGTACTTGTTTATTTATTATTATTTCTTCTGTTATCTGCAATTGAAGTTTGCTCTTGGTTGTGTTGAATCTTGAGGCTAAGTTAGATTTTTTGCCTGACCCCTGATGGTCTGGGTGCAGGGGCGGGGAGCAAAACTGTATTTGCTACTGACGGTAGACGGTGTCCCCTGATGGTCAGGGTGCAGGGGTGGAGAGAAAAACTGTATTTGCTACTGAAAGTGCATGCTATGTAATTATATGAAGTGTTGAAATTAAAAACTGAAATTAGTGATTTTTGGTGAAAAACGAGAGAATTAAAAAGCAAGTAGAGTATTAAATTTCTGACTGCAGAAAATTTATTCACAATTTAGATTGCTTGAAGTCTAGAATACAAGTTCCCTTTTCATTCAAAGGGGGGAAGTGAGCAAGGAATATCATGCCAGGCCTTTTATTTTGAGCATCACTCTTGAGATGCCATAATCTTGAAAGAACCATCTCCGAGACTAATTAATATCTGAAGCTCGAGTCTCCCAAACTCGTGCCTTTTAAGTGTAGATTTCTTTATTAGTCTTTGGATCAGACAATTTCTAGGCGTTTTACATACAGAAAATTGGAGGAAAAAATCTTCAACATACCTATCAAGTTTAGAAATGACACTAACATTAACCATTCGGTTACCAGAATGAAGATAATTATTAAGGCCTTGACCTGATTGTGATTCCTTTAATGCTATCAATGCCTGCCATTGATTTTGATCAAAATCAAACTAATTTGAAGCCTTATTTATTATGTATTTGGAATAGTTCTTTCAAACTAAAATGCATTCAACTTGTAGTACTAAATGTGAAGTTTCTTATACATTCACTGTTCTGCTGAAACTCAAATATATCGAGATTCATTATTACTTTGAAAGTATTTTTGGTTGAATTTGAAAAGTTAAATAAGCCCTCTATTGTTGAGACACAGTAATTGGATCTGAAACGTGATAAATATGTTCAATTATCAAAACATTGTTCAGCAGTAGTAAATCAAACTTTTATTCTACTAACATCTCACTTGATATTTAAGTGTTAGTATCAGTTTTCTATCAAATCACCTAAATTTAAACCAACGGGGGAGTATGTTTAGATGATTAGATCCATGTCTGCAATGGGTAAGGCTATGCCAATGTTAAATGGTACTTATAGTTTCTCAGATTTTTTGTTATAAACAGTCTGCCTTTCAGAGATGTATATTCCTTGTAACTGTATGAGTCGTATAAAATTTCCATATATTTTCTTCTTAATTGTGCTGGATAAATCCTTTGCATAGGAGACCATTCCACTTTTGAATCTGTTATTGCCCATATCTGAGAAAAGGTGTTCCTTCTTTGTTCTAATCTCGATTGGTGGTGAATTTTATTTCACTTCCACGTATTTCTTACTGTTCTCTATCTCTGTAACTTCATTTTAATTCAAAAATTCATCCATCTTCCTCAAAAGTTTTGAATGGATTTCCTCTCCCATAATTAAAGAAGACGCTCCCTTTTTCTTAGTTATCAAGTATCAACATCAACATCAATATCAACATCATAAATCTAATCTTGTTCTCATGTAGGTTCTCAAGGGTCACATTGGACTGGGGAATGCTCGGTTTCCTACTGGAACCACTGGTAAAGATTGATTTTTTATTTAACTATTGATAATTCATATAGTTTTCTAGTCTTGGAAAATTTCTTATTGACTTTATTGGACTGGAAATTCTGTTATTGAACAATTCCACCAAAGAAATTCAATCTGATCTATTAGTGTTGGCTAGGTGAAGACTTGGATAATATAACTTGTTCTTCGTCTTTTTTCCTGAAACTGCTATTTTCAGGGTATACTCTTGATATTCTTGCACGGGTCCCTTTGTGGAAGGATGGTCTTGACTACAGACATGGTACTGGTCATGGAATTGGGTCTTACCTAAATGTTCACGAAGGTAAGCTCTGGGATACTTATTATATATTGGTTTAGACGCATGATTGAATTTATTGTAAGTAATACAAATAACAATTTTTGTTTAAGGTCAAATAATTTTTTTTTTTTTTTTTTTTGCTTTATGAGTAGTAGTCCTATCGAACAATTTTTATTTTTTCCTATGTAACTATATTCTGATTCTATGCAAAAAGAAATATACTGATACTTTGGGGTGAAGAAGCTATTATTTTTGGAGTGCTATGACATTTGCTTACGCTCTGACCTACAAGGTTAACATTTATAAACTCAAGGAATATCGTGCATTTAGACAGCGTAACATCGTTCTTTGATTACATGATCTACAATAGAAACATAAGAACAAAATCATAGTAAAATGAACAAGTCATGAACTAGTTCTCAATATCTTTGGGTAGTATTATCTATTGACTTTTCAAGCTTCTTGTGTTTGCTTGCAGTGCAACTTTATTTTGGTACTTGCTTTTACAAGAACTTTATCTTTACTACTTATCATTCATATTTTTGTCTTGATAAAATTTATCATGGTGGTTTCCTGCATGAACACTCTGACAAAGAATGTTGTATAAGCTGAGTATCTTTAAAGAAACTTAGTTTTGCAAGAATCAACTCATTCCATGTCCTGAAATCTGTACTTACACGATCCAACCATGGATGCATCCATAACTATTTTGTTGTTGGGCTCTATAATGTAAAAGTCAGTTATTTTTCAAGGCTCAAAAATATTGCCAAAGAAAAATGAGTATATTGTTGCCTAGTGCAAAAAATTGTTATGTATTTTCATGTTCATATGGTCAACACGTTTCCTAAATGTGAAAAGATATGTTAAATTTTCTCTTCTAATTATTAACATTACAAAGAATTTTTCCTTAATTAAATTTTATATATTGTGGGATTAGTACCTATTTATTTTAGAACATGGAACAGAGTTAATTTCTAAAGATTTCTTTAGTGCTGGGGGTTATTAACCTATGAGACATCAATTATACAAGAGAATCTGGTAGCAGTTAATAATTTCCCAACTTATGGTTTTGGTAGGACCTCATCAAATTAGTTTCAGACCACCTGCTGGGAATGTGCCATTACAACCTTCAATGACTGTTACGGATGGTAAGTGTCTAATTTTTGAAACTCCTCTGCTTTGATTTATGGGTCGAACCCCGTAGTATACCTTTTGTTATGACATTTTCATGAGAAGCAATTAAGAAAAAATTTCATGCAAGGCACAGCTTTTTCAATAGAAGGATAGGATGTCATCTATATATCTATAACTGGAGATAACAATGCTTTAACTTTATGCATTGGCAAAGGAAAACAAATCAGTATGTTTATTGTTCTACTTCATTATTTTTATGGAAACTAAATTTTAAATTTCAGTTATGAGAAAGAAAATGAGATGCAATTCATTCTACTGTGAGAATGAGTGGTTGTGCCGCACTTGCAAAAATATTGCAAGGCTTGGAAGTTTGGATGTGTTATCTAAATGGTTCTCATATGTCCCTGTATCGAAATACTCAACCATAATGCATTCATTGATATATGCATTTGGCATTTTAAAGTATGACTCTGAAGGAGATTTGATTTTCATTTTCCAGAACCTGGTTATTATGAGGATGGGAAATTTGGTGTAAGATTGGAAAATGTGCTAATAGTAAAGGAGGCTGATACGAAGTTCAATTTTGGTGACAAAGGGTACTTGTCATTTGAGCATATAACATGGGTAAGTATTCAACTTCATATTGCCTCATCATCTGTCTTTTCATGTACTAGCATGTATTTGATCGCATACACATTAGGATAATAACCAGTGCTGAGCCAGTTCTCCAACTACCACTAATAATTCGTCAAATGATTTTACCACATGCTTATCACGTGACACGTTGACTCCCTTGAATTTTTTACTCTCATTTAAAGAGAAGAAATTTCAGTCCACTACACTTTAATTAAAATTAGAGTTAATTACTAAACTTCCTAAATCCCTTATCCTTACTCAACAGAAACTCAACTTTCTGCACCCCCTCAAGCTAGGTCAAAGATATCAATCATTTTGAGCTTGCTTGTGCGTTCTTTGAACACCAACAAACAGTCCTTCAGCTAACATGTGACCACACATTTGATGAGACTTGAACACAAGATCGATCTTGTAGTAGTTCCAGGCTTCGTTACTTGAGCCTGAACTCGTCGTTTTCAGGATACTGGTAATGAACCCTAGGCTACTTGCATAGGAGCTGCATCCTAGTGCATGCAAATAATGCGTGACGATGAGCTGTATTGAGAATTGTACATCTCCTGCAAGGAGGACATATTTAGTCCTGCTTCATATTTCATACCGTTCTTACACGCACACATTCGAACGTTTCTTTCATATGTAAATTGTGGCTTTGTTCAGTTGATAGAAGTACTCTGGCATACTCACTTTTACCTTATTTCTACACTTTCAGGCGCCGTATCAAAGAAAGTTGATTGACGCAAGCCTTCTCGTTGCTGAAGAAATTGAATGGTTGAACAACTACCATTCCAAGTGCAGGGAAATCCTTGCACCTTACCTGAATACAACTGAGAAGGAATGGCTTAAGCAAGCTACCGAGCCAATTGGTGCTTGAGTTATTCTCTATCTATACCCCGCTGAAACTAAAGTCATATCGAAGTTTTAAGGTTAATAACGATACTCTTACCAAAGTTCTGATTGAAAAACAGCTCTTGAAATTGTCAAGACTTGACCATCTTACCGTGAATTTTTTATCTGATGATAATTAATGTGATTAAAGTGGTTTTAGTGGGAGTAATATGATTTATGTTGCAATTACTTGCAAATTTCAATGCTTTATCATACTTTGTGAAGTGGGATCTTCCAAAGTAACGGATATCGCTCTTTTGATGGTCAAATTATGATTGCCGTTCTTTGTAGTCGCAACTGCAAGGCATATTTAAACCACTATCTTGTCCCTGTCAAGTAGAAAACTGGAAAACTCTAAACAAAAACATCGTCATATTCGTTAGTCAATCCCAATTAAACCGTTGTCGCTGCCATCATCACCCGCAGCAGGCTCACCATAAAAATACTTAGGGTCCGTTTGATTACAAGGGTGGAAAATGGGTTGAAAGAAAATGTTTTACAGGGAAAATATTTTTCTAGAAAATGTTTTACAGGGAATTGTAATTAAGTGTGCTTAATTGGTATAATTTTTCATGGA
>CAIGRF010224392.1:39712-66717 GCA_903798235.1 Fraxinus ornus | reverse complement strand
ATCATAAAAACAGTCAAAAGAAAAGAATGATATACATAGATGCAATATTAAATAGATAAAAAGATATATAAGACTTGCTTGATATAGCTTGTTGTACGCCTTTCCGATAATCTACGAACATTGTAGGTAAGAAGTGATCCTTCACAAAGTTCTCCACAAATGTTAGCAACCCATCATTCCTGCAAAATTAAGTGTAACAAAAATAAACAAATGAAAAAGATTTGAAACTACATTAATTACATATGTATCGGTTGCAACTCATAATAGAATGAAGGCGAACTAGAAAGAAGAGAGAATTTAGTGAGGAAAACGAGTTTATAGGTAAAATGGAATGCGAAAGCAGCTGAATATATTTTCCCCAAACAAAGATCCAGACACCAAGAGCAATATAAAGAACTTTTAAATTTGAACTGCTAGAAGGATGAAATATTTCAGAATTGAGACAATTACTTCAACTTTCATCTTTTCTTATTCTGATTATTCATCCCATGAAAGACCTTGTTTGGTTGAACTACAAGCTCTTATATTTCTTCGAGGTTTTTGACTTTCCTAATGTTGCCACTAATTTTAACCAAGTTATTATCAACTCGCAAATCAGTTCATATCCTATACTTGTTACTTGTGCCATCTCAAAAACGTTTTCCATTTAAGTTTTTATATTCTTGTCACGCTATTCACCATCTTAACTCCGGAAGTTGAAAAGAAAAATTACCAATTGAATTTCTGCACAAATCATTTAATAGTTTCATTTCTTAATTACCAGTCCTATTTCATAAAGCATGCAGCTGCTGTAAGTGTAGTAAAGCTGTCTTGCTGATTTTGATAAAAATACTCTTGCTTTTCCAATAATTATGCTGTCTTGCAGGTTTTTCACTGAAAAATGTTACATTTTCAATCCAGTATGAGTTCAACTCTAGTACATCTGAATTATCGCGGTAGCAAAATTTCAAACCTACAAAGCAGACTTAATTCTGATCAAATAATAACTCAAACAGCTTATCATTAACTGATGTCTCTCTAAAAAATGTACAGGATGATAATAAAAGCATGTATTTTCACCAAGCCCTTGATCAGGTGATGTTTGAATCATATCCTCGTCTATTTTCGCGAACGTTAATATCTTTCTGACACCATTTAAATTAGCCTCTAATTCATTCATCATTTCAACCTAAAACAAGTCAAACAAGCTAAAGTCATTATCCTTGCCATTTAACTCTAAAAATCTAAGCCGCCCAATATTTAGATAAACCCTGCAGAGCTTCCAATTTCAAGCAATCCAATTATTCTAATAAAGATGACCCAATCTTCCCTTCGTAAATCCTATAAACTAAAATCAAATCTGACACTAAAATCACTTATAGTCAGCATAACTTAACTAGTCCACATTAATCTGACAAGCAAGTTTATGTTGAAGAAAAGCTGCAAATTATTTCTCTGGTTTGAGGTCGGCTATTGAAAAAAAAAAAAAAAATTAGAAGAAAAACTTGAATAGGTGAAGCATAGAACATTTCATTCCTAATAATCTCAAAATGCAGTACATGAAATGTGCAGATTTTAAAGAGGAAAAAAAAATATATTACAACAAGAGCTTACTTAATTATTGCAACATTTGCACAAATTTATTAAAACGTGTATTGTCAAGTGTAATAAAGGTGTGTGATGTACTCACCCAAGTTGAGAAAACTTTTCAGGAAGCATTGATGCAACTTTATCTGTAAACTGCAGATGCAGAGAGGGTGGGAAAAGGACAATTAGAAAATGTCCTGTAGATATAATACTAGAAAAGTTAACAGTGAAGGTTTACTATTTCCATCCTCTCGTCCATACCTGAACAACTGGCCTGTACACAGATGCAGCTAAATATATGCCTTGCTCAGGTAACACTGCTGCAGTCCCATAACCTTCTTGGAGTACATTTGGTCCCCTTCTACTCCATCCTTGGCGAATAAGGTCAGCCCCTGAGTAAATTTAATGAATTGCTGGTGCACATCAGTTTTAAGCTATGAAAAGATATTTTACACACACATATATATAGGGGGGAGAGTGTGAATTGAAGGGGCAAAAAAGTCTAAACAGGCATCTGATGCAATTCACAGCTTCTATGATTACTAAATATTCTGACATATAAAAGCTGGCTTCTCTTCTTTTCAATCTTTTTTCCATTATTGTAACTTCAGGAGAGAAGCACTTCATGATCACAGTTGAACAACGGATAAAATTAGCACGATATCTATTCCAACTGCTGGTACTGTATAAGCAGTAACCTTTTTCATTAGATAGATGAGACAATCATGCCTCAGCAAAAGTTTATTTTGCATGAAAATGTATAACTGCGATGCTTTGAATTAATAAAACGGCACCGTGCCATTGATTGCGAGTTCATATTAAAGAAGTTCAGCCCCACAACTAATATAATAAGGACAAAATAAATACACTCAAAGGCCTCAAGTTAATAGCCAAATGGCCTTCGACAATCCAGGAATATTTGTATTTTTCATGAATTAAATACTATTTTTTTTTTAATAAATTGACCAGAATGTACTGAGCTATTTCTAAATTCTCATAAAGAATTAGACCTCATTCCACTTTTTAGACCTCTTCTCCAAGACCAATTATTTCAAGGCAAAACAAAATATAAAAGCACAAAAGAACCCAAAAATGGCATCAGTACATTCTTCCCATACCCTGATTAGGATTCGGTATAGTAGCATCTGTGAAGCGAAATGCAAAGGTAAGACCATCTTCTGACCTGTAAGTCATAAATATCAATACTTAATTATTGTTTGATTCATAGAGCAACTTTGCAAATTGCAACATACCAAAAACATAGTTCACAATGATGCAGGGAAACATTAATATGTAAAAGAATTAGTTAGCAATCACTATATTTTCTGTTAGTAATAGGAGTATATATTCTTTCCTTTTTCTTTTCCTTCAATTTATAGGATACCCCTATATATAGGATTGATTGTAATAAATCATTCAGACTAAATTTTAAGATTGTATCAGAGCTTCGGTTGTCAAAAATTAGGGCCTCTAAATTAGGGTTTCAAATTGAGCCCAAAAATTTTCTACCCTAAATTAATCATTTTTTTTTTTTACCAATGTCTCCAAAGACGTTGGCTAAATCCGTTGAACCTCTACCCTCTATCTAGCTCCGGCGACCTTCTACCCTTAAAAATTAAGTTGTTAAATTGCAGATCCTTGTTCAATTTCATCAAGAATTTGAGAAAATTCTGAAATTATTAAAAAAAAAAAGAAAATAAGTTCAAAAATTGCAGCTTCTTCTTCACTATACTGTTCGGTGACACTGTCAATCGGTATTGTTCATGGGTTTGCACAATTTTACCCTTGTGTGTGGTGGTAGTTGATTGTGGGTGGTTTATTCTATTGGGTCTAGTTTGGTTGATTGATTATTCCTCAGGGCCTTCTATTGCGTTGTGGTTTCTGAATGCACAAGTGTTTTCTTCAAATATTAACTCTAGGGATTGTTAAAATATCATACCCTAGATTGTTGAACCGAAGATTTCTTGCTACAAACATTGTTGGGTTTTCTACTAGTATTTTTTATGGTTCTCAGATTTGTTGTTGTGATATTTAATGTTCTTCAGTTTCTATAGTTTTTTATTGAGCTACGACCCTCCGACTATCTTCTAAGAGTTATGCGACCCTTCATATTGGTCGACGCAGCAATCTGGTATGCCTTAGGGTTATGTGCGACCATTCTACTCTACTTGCTGCTAGATACCCAATCCGTCGACCTTTCTTAGAGCTCTACAACTCTAAATCTTGTTCGACCTACCCATCTAGTAGGCCTAAGGTTCTGACAAATCATAGGTCTCGGCTGTGTTCGAAGATCTCATGTGTGTTGTCTATGTGTAGGCTTCAGCTGTTTGTTGCTGATCTTATGCTGCTCATGTAGCTGAAGTAACCCTTCATGCAGGACAATCTAACCAAGATGGCAATTAGAATTTATAGAGAGGGGAAGCTTTTACTAGGAGTTGCAATCAAAGTTGAGCAATGATTTTCAAGTAGTCGGCCATTCTATAGATCATTATCCAAGTTGGGCATGTATCGATGCACCAACTTGAGGGGGAAAGTTGGAATAGAAAAGTTAGAATATAATTTATGAAAATATTTCCTTCGAGCTCATATTCTAATCTAGTTAGGAATTGCAATTTTTTTCCTTTTAGTAACGAGATTTTATATTCTTCCCTTTTTCTTTTTCTTTGATTGAGAGGATTGTACTCCTATATGTAGGGTTGACTGAATTAAGTAATAAATCATTCAACCTAAATTCTGAGTAAATAGATCACGAAGCATAATAAGGAATTCAAGCATATTTGGATAGTTTGACAAACTTTGAAGTCAACAATGATAGTAGATTACTAATAAAAATGAAAAGGGAAGGAAAAAACTGTACAAAGAAGAAAAAAATGGAAAAGTTCCAAAAACAGAAAAAGTAGGAAGATACAGGAACATTTTAGACACAACAATCGTGACTATATTACTTGCCTCTTATCCTTTGAGGGGGCTTTGCTTGCAAGCCTAGCAGTTTGTACAGCAGCATCTGCAGATGCAGCTTCAGGANCCTAGCAGTTTGTACAGCAGCATCTGCAGATGCAGCTTCAGGAGTCGCTCGTAAGATCTCACATATGAGTTGTTGGCACTCACTCTATCATGTATATAGAGAAGTAGAATTACTATAACAAGACTTTAAGTGCACACAACCATAATAACAAAATATGTGATTTAACTGAAAATCGTTGTGTTGAAAAGGAAATGGCAAACAGAGAGAGAAGCGACTACCTGCAACACAGTTAAGGAAAAGCCAAGGGTGTAGCCTCCAGTATCATGAGATGCGTCAGAATCAGGATTCCAGTTAATATCCGCTGCCACTACTTTTGGTGTGTTCAAGTCAACTTGTTGCGAAGACTTCAATTCAAGAAGTTCTCCAACAATAATATGGTTCTCTTAAAAATCATCGCAATTAAAAAAGTCAAGATATTGAAAAGTCCTGTATAAAATTACATGAACTTCCATAACATAATCATTATTATCTAACCGAATATCCGAACAACAGTGTCCAGAATTGAATCAAGGAGTTCCTTTGCTGCAGTTTGTGCTGTTCCGGCAGGAGACATTACTGGGGAGACGGGGCTGACTGCTAATAAAGTTCCAGCTAATGTTAACCCATTCTGACGCTTCTGTTTAGGTAATTGGTGGCTCTCCAACCGCCCTTTTAGATAGTGGAGACCTGTAACCATATTCGAGGCAGCATGGCCGATGCCAGTCCTTGAACAGTTAACGTGATCTGCCTGAGCTTTGATCTTGGTAGTAATTATCTGACGAATTGTAGGCCGCAGTCTTTGGCTGCCAAAAACAAAAGATAAGGAATTTGGAATAATGTCTGCAACTCAATAAAAGACAAAATATTCTGGAAACAGAATCTATCCCAGAAAAGTTCTTCATCAGACCAAAGATGTATGTAACAAATAGCTTGTTGAGCAGGATCATGTTTTGCTACTCCAAACCATTTGGGCAAGGAAGAGAGGGATCGTTTACACTCATATAACTGCAAAGGAAAAATCTTCATAATTGATTGAATTTATTTTACTTAAATCACAAAAGCATCCATGACAAGAAAGGTTTTCTGCAAGTTTCCTAATTGGACTCCACATTGACAATGTGATGTCAACTACTTAAATAACTCCTGATACTTAAAGATGTCCAATTTCCAATAGCATACTATTGATATAATCCATTGCTTTTGGACAATCGTCAATCTTATGAAATGTACTAACCACTATTGATTTGTGGCCATTAAAACCCGGTTTGAATCAAACAAATGACAAAAACAGTGGACATCCAACAGCTGTAAGATAGGAAACAAAGAACTCTAAGCTATTGCCTTTCAATCACTTCACAAAATCATAGATATTACAGCAGGAATGTAACTTACACAACACCTAGTTTGTCTTTCATCTTTCTCAGACATTTTGCCCTCTACTCTAGTTATCCTCATTGAGGAAAAGAAAATAAAGAATCACTAGATAAATTAAATAACGCAGTTTGAAGTGAACTGAACAATTTCTCGAGCCCAACATTATATTAAATTGGAAAGTTTTAATGAAAATTATTTCATAATAGCTGAAGTAGATGTGCATTTTATTGCCATGAACATGGTCCGAATTAACAAAAAAAGCTTGAACATGATGACATACGATATTATAGCACCAGCGGCAGCTACTTTTCCAAGCATGCAGAGGCACTCAACCATGGTCTGCAAATACTTGACATGCAGTGGAGCATCACTCTTTCTCATTGCTTCCTATATTTAAAATTACATATGAATTCAACCCATTAGATAAGATAAACACATTCCTCCATTAAGTTTGACATAATTTTATATTTGTACAGGATCATACAACAAATTCATCAGGAGTAGAATCTGAAAGCCATATGGGAATTTGAAGAGAAACAATTTTTCCATCCCTTGAAACAGTATCACCGCCATTGACCTGCATAGTATATCCATCAGATGTAGCATCGTCTAGGCCATCCATGCCACCATTCTCATCATGGCCATCAAATGAAGAGCTGCACGAACATTTGGACAGAGAAAGGTGCTCAGAAGCATCAGATGATAAGGTTTTTAGACAATGTTCTACATCCATGTGAAACACGGCAAATTGTAACTATATTTAGACTCTCCTGTACTGGGTAAAACTTTTGTTTATACTCATTCAAAATTTCAAATGGTGCACCTAAACCACCAAAAGAGAGCCCAACAGGGAAGGGAGGAACTTCTTTAACTAATAATGATGAGCCAAAGCTAAGTCCTTATTAACAGATTTGCATATGATGACCTGTTCGTTTCCCCACCAAAGTGAAGCCCCTTTCTGTCCATTTTTGAAGAAGTGATAGAGATAAAATCAGAGAGAAGATTGAAATCAATTGAGTCTAGAGGTATAGGCTGTAATTCTGAAATCTAACAACAGCATGCATCTAGTAATCTGTGAAGCTTTTCAGCCTTGTAGAAAGCAAACACCAACACTTAATTATCTAGCAATAAGAAGTAATAGATAAATCATCATAACTAAGTTTAAGCCAATGAACTAAATACATATATTTGAAGAATTTAAGATGCATGCATATGTATAGTATGAAAAAAACAAAAAATAACTCTGGAAGTGAAAGATAAAAAATTGGAAGCAACGACCACCAAAGGTAAAAATGCAGAGTTTCATTGAGAAATAGAATTTTGTCTAACCCTCCATCAACAGAACTAGGTCTGTAAAATCTATCTCCAGCACCATATGTTCCAAGCTGATTATCTCCTTTCAGCAACCTGGTTCTTCGAGAGAGAGGCTGTGGATTGTTCATAGAAAATGCAATAGCTGTGGTAGTTGGCATTGCATCATCAATTTCATTTATACTCGAGACCACTGAGCTGCCACAAGAGTAGTTGGAGGGGAGGGGAGGAATGATCAGCTTAACAAAGAAATGAAAAGAACAATAATGCTTCCAAGATAGAAGCTTGTCCATGACAGCAAATCAAAGAATATCTCTGAATGAAGAAAAAGACAGGAAAAAAAAATAGTAGGCGCCATCCAAAAACCCAAACTGTCTGATTTTTTCACCGACAGCGAATGGGGTAAACGTAAATCCCTCAGTCATATACTTCAAAGACTAGAATGTCAAGTTATGCAATCAGATTGAAGCTCGATGAGAATACTTCTTGTAGATGTAGAGCAATTAGAAAACCTCCATTTCATCCTCCCAGAATAAAATACTGGTAGATACAGAATTTAACATAACCCAGGGATGGTACGACTGTTAGGGTTTGCGAAATAACTATATACCTATATTCACCCTGGTAGATACAGAATTTAACATAAACCAGGGATAGGACGGCTGTTGGGGTTTGCGAAATAACTGAATACCTATATTCACCCTTGTTGTAGAGATGGGAGTGCAGATCCTCCAAAACCTTATAGAAAAGTACTCCTCGCAATTTTGTCAATTCAGACCGGACATCTTGAAGAGCACCAACCTGTGCCAATCAAGGACATTCACACAATCAAATTCCTTTCCACAAGAAATAGAGATGGGAGTTCTGGAATTAGGTGAGTGGTTTCAGAAACCTCATTCAGTGAACAGTAAGATGGTTTCTTTCATTTCCTATTTTATTCCATGATTGACGATGCAACGATAATTATTTGATGATTTTTTGGTTACCAAAAAAAATAAAAAAATTACTAGGTTTAAGGACCCTGTGAGATGTAATTGATAGGAGGCAGAACTTATTTCTTAAAAATAAATTCAGGTAGAGTTAATGCCCTTCCATGTAAGAAAGAGATAATGCTTCTAGTGCTCAGATATGCTCAATGTTCAAGATAATGGTTTTGTTCACTGCAGTGGATACTTGATGCTAAGGACATTGACTATTAGTTGCAAACTCAAATCAGATGTAACAGCATGAAGACAGAATAGCACACAAAGAAGCACCTCAAAATGGTGAGAGATGTAATACACAGAAAAGAAAAAGAAAAAAAAAAATCACTTAAGCTTAATGTTGTCCTCCATGTAATGGCTGTCTATCTATTAAAATCAATGACTGCAGAATAGAATCTGAATGTGTGACTCGAATATTTATATGACAAATCTAATGTGAAAATATATTGCATCCACTTGAGAAGAAAGGCTTAGCAATGAGGTACTTCCTCTCAAACCATATTGCTAACTCTGAAGCTGCATCATTGGCAACCAATACAATAAAAATAGTGCCATTATTAGAGATTGTAGAGGTGCTCTCAAGTTCCCACTTCCCACACTAATTATGTTTATATAGGAGGTATGTTGCATTCTTTTTCTCTCTCCCAATGGCAATTGCCTCTTTCATAATGTTAGACTCCCATTATATCTGCAACTTCGTATCATTCCTGAAAATGATAAGAACAGGAAGAAAAAGAAGATGCAATTTGTACTCTCACAATGACTTAACAACCTTCGATTAATATAATATCCTTAAAAAGTGCCAAGTCAACAATTTAAATCCAAATTGTGGAGGTTGAAGAATTGAGTTGAAAGTCATTATGTTAAATAAGACTCAAATCTGCATGATTCTTCACAAAACCAACTTTTGGATACTGAGAAAAACAAAAGGAAAGAATAACAAACCGTTTGGAGGCCCTCTCTCTCAAGCATCAAACTTGATTGAAGATGCAACTGCACTGCAGCATAAAACTGCTTTTCAGCAATGAGTTTTTCAATACGACCTGGAACCTAAGATACAATAGAAAGAGACGAAAATAAGTAATAGAATATCAGCAGGTAGCTTTGAAATAGTAGCATTAAATACGACCTGGAACCTAAGGTGAATTACAAAGAGAAAACATAAATAACTGAGCTTCAGCAGGATACAGATTATATGGTAGCATTAGTAAAACATTGTCAAAGAAACAAGACAGAACAAACAGTGAAAGACTCTCATAAGAAAAAGAAAACATTTTTGTCCGAAATGTTACTCAGCACTGTTTGAATAAGAATTTCAATTCATATATAATTGCAGATATGGCAACAAGAAACGTGTATATAGTCGAGGAAAAATTGAACAGTCGTAGTTAGGAGCAGCAACTTCCACCAAAACTATCAGTCTTCCATGAGTTAAAATTTCGTCATTTAGTATTTATGACTAGGCCAATCAGAGGAATAGTTAGACTGCTGTTAATGAGAACAGGGTTCAATTCATTGACAAAATATAGATTTAAAAGACCAAAAAAATTCTTATACTGAAATTAGGACAGGCCTATTTCATCTTGAAAGTTTCATTGTGAAGAGGATGGTTACGGCATCTGCTAGCCATCTGCCTCTCTTCTCAGATAAAATTCTTAGCTAACCAAATCCACAGTCAAATGAATGAAAGCATATAAATGTGAGACATCAATGATTTTTCAGGAGTTCTATATCATAATCTATGCATTTTATGATGCCAACTATACAAGCTCAGCACACTGCAAAAACTACAAAGCGGAAACACTTCGAGCTTAAGCTAGATATTAATGGAACATTCAATATATAGGAAAGAAAAAAACGTAAATCAGGAGAAAACATATGCTTGCATTTAAAGTAGAAAAGCAGCCAAATTAGTGCTATCAAAATGTTTTAGTTTGTCAAAACCCAAAAAAAATATAATTTCTTTCTTTTTCAAAATGCAGCAACAGTTAAAAGGCATTACTGATACAATCTTATAAACAGAAGTACAGACATTACATTCAAAGTATCTACGTGAAAGAAAACTAATATAAAAAAAATCCACCAACCTTGGCAATGCCTTCAATTTGATCTAGCAAAGATATGATATGCCGTAAAGTAACAGATCGATACCATAATTGATGTAACTGCTTATTACGTGCTCCAAGAAGGTTTTTTGCCTCTGCTAAATCAACCTTTAGGACCCCAATATCTTGAGCAGATTCACTAAATAACCGCAAAATCTGAAGGAAATAAAAGATTAACAATAATACAAAGAAGCGGATGGTTGAACTGATTTCTATACAAGAAAACAGGGAAAAGAATTCTTTTAACTCTGAATGAGCTAGTTCCCCAAAAAAGAAAATCTGAAGGAAATTCATTTGTATTCATCCAAGGCTGTTATTTCAGAATTTTGCAAAATGCTGACTACTTTTAGTCACGAAGCTATTTCCAAATCCAGAGCGGAAAAAACAAAACATATATCAGACAGAGTTTAACAAAAGCCACTAGATTGACTTGTGATCTTGCAATTGCCTAATTATTGTAACTAAAGTAATCAAGCTTACAATTTTTCCTACTTAATTTGACTAACAGGCCTCTTCTTGAAAACTTATCATTGCTTCAAAAGTTAACTAAAGTTGCTACTAGTTCAAGATTCCCACTATTGTCAGCAATATATGTCGCCATTTTCCATCAAAAATAATGAATAGGGAAAGAAATAATCAGACAACAATAAGGTAAGAGATAAGCAAAAAATTACATACGCTTAACCGTCTGAATGTGATGTTTGTGAGAAAACCTATTTTCCTCTTTTAATAGTAAGGCAGAAGATTCCATGTATATAGTTCACCATAATTCTTCACTTTTTTGCCACCAGACAACCATAAATTTGTTGACATTAAAAATAATATTGACAAACTTTAAGATCAATATCCGTTCATTCTAGCTCTGAAAGCTTAACCAGACTCACGAGGTTCTTCCAGATTTTGAATGAGTCAGACGTTTGTAACTCACTCAAACAGATAAAACCAAATGCTAGAACATGGTGGTGTTGTACCATATCTCAGGTGGATCAAATTGCATTTCAGCTCTCTTTTTTATACAAGTAAAAATGAATATAAGATTAAATAATATTACAACCTCTCCTAAAAGTTCCAGCATATAAGTGTTTCAAGAGGAAAGAAAAATGGCAAAAAAAAGTCCTGTTAAAGACTTAAAATATAGTTATGGCTTTACATTTCAAGTGTTGCTTATAATGCACAGCTAAATTCGATTAGTTGGCCAATTGACATGAGTTTTTATTTAGAAAATTGTTTCCTTGAAGAATACCAATCATGAAGAGAGCTCTTGAAGAAATCTCAGTCTTCCCTCGATGTATAGGTAACCCATCCACATGTCAGTAACACGTGCCAAATAAAGTAAGAATATCTACAGAATATGCGCACTATACCTAATCACGCGCTCAGATCCATAACGAAAAATTTCTTTGTCAGATATACGATGCTTTCCAGAAGGGAACCAAAAGAAGGAACTATTATGAAACCTGAGAATAATTTTGAATTGCTTTGTTGAAGCCACCGTGATAGGCATGAACTACTTCATCAACAACTTCCTCAATAATATCACTCTGCTCCTTTAAGATCTGCACGTCTCCTTCACGATCTTTTGATGTCAAAATATGGACAACGTGAGGTAAAGAATCAAAACGCGCAGCAGCCCAATTTTCATCTATTTTAGAAAGTTCTTCCTTTAAATACTGCAATTATGACAAAGCACAATTAGAAGCATATTCTTTACAATAACAATAAATCAACTTTCATGATAAAGAATACATATATGCTCAGAGTAATTCCTATAGAGTTAATAACAAGTGGGTGTACATAGCTATTATCAAGGTGTACTAGCATCAAATGCCAGGAACCACAGAATATAAAACACATACTTCAAAAATTTCTAAAAGAAAATAAAAGGATTTAGGCCACATAAGTTCAAAAAATAAGTTTTAGAGAAGAAATTCACTCTGTACAGGCGGCTGGCTACCCAAAACTCAGTCCTCCATTTCTAACATATCTCCGCACGTTTTGAACATTATATGGCACTCCCGCAGCCACAACCCAATTAAGGAGACAATTAACAAAAAAAACAAACCAATGATCCTACAATCAGAACAAACATTTGGCAGTCTTCACCAAGGCCTTCATCCACAACACAGTCCCCCTTCACTCTAAATTTAATCTACATGAACTCGTGCACAATCAATCTGAGTAGTCATTCGTGCTCAACTCATGAATAAAAATGCCAACTTAGAAAGAAGAAAACCTCACTGATCTAAACTTATTTATTATTCGTCTTCGCAACAAAATACTATACCAAAAGAGCTAGACAACTTCAGGTCGTTATTGTCTTATTCAGGCTCTCTTAAGATCAATTAAGAGACAAATTCACCAAAAATTCGACTTCAGTTTAGAGCTCAATATTCAAGCTGAGCTCAAGCCAACTTATCACCTTGACTTGACTTGTTCACAGCAAAAAAGAAGCACGTGAATAGCTCTGCAATTCTGTATTCCTCTCTGTCTCCTCACTCAATATGCAAGCGGGAATAAGTACTCATGACTTTTCAATTCAATATTCCAAACTCTCAACTATAGAGATGTCACCTACAGTAAGATCTTATGTATGCAACTAATAGTAACTGCATTAATTGTTGGTTCACTCTAGTTTCATTCCAAACCAGCTACAGAGAAGATCCTGGAAACTGACGAATGATTACGGAAATTTCTCAACTTTCGTGTTTTTAATTAGAGACTAGACTGATGGAGGATGTGCTGCGGGCTTGGAGGAGAAAATTTCGAGACAAGGATAGCAGGCTAGTTTGGAATCTTATTCCGGGATGCATTGTTTGGTGTGTATGGAGGGAAAGGAACAACCGATNGGAAATGAACAACCGATACTTTGAAGATCAAATACGTACCACAGAACAATTTAGAGAATTATTTTTTCTGACTTTGTATACTTGGTTTAATGCAGCGACTAGGAATCCTATAGGGGGGCTGTCTAACTTCATATCTTTTCTTTCTTGTGTAAAATGATAATACACTCCCTGTGTATTCTCTTTGATTAATGAGATTTTCTGATTATTTATCAAAAAAAAAAAACTAGAGACCAGACTATTTAGAACAGAACAAGAAATCCTCGTATATGACTCACATTAGGAGCTTGAACAAGATCAACAAAGGATATTAAGCCCCTGTTTGAGCCAAGTTGTTATTTTCATTCTCATTCTTCTACTCATTTTCAACTACACATTCTTCAATAAAATAATATTTTCCATTACATCAATAACCTTTTTTTTTTCAACCATATATTCACCATCACATCACAAAAAAATGCATTCTCTTCCAAAAAATGTGCATCAAACACACTCTAAAGCAGAATCGAACCTAAGCTTCGCTGCGAAGCTCAATTTACTCATTTGCAGTTTAAATTGAGTTAACAGCATTATGTCCTTAACATGTTAATTGCATCATAACTTTCACTAAAGCACCAAGCATATTAAATAAAATTACGAAAAGTACAGCCAAGCTCAACTTGGATGCATATCTTTAGACACTACATTACTTAGAACACACGTGTTAAGCTTAAGTTTTCGAGCATCGTGAATGACATGCATCAGGGGACTCGTTTCAGATTAGGTCGGTATAGAAAACATAATTTCTCCAAAGCTATATATAGATACCAATTCCCATGTAAATCAAGTAAAGAACGTTAGGAAACTAACTTACCCAGCATATGAATGTACCTACAACTTGCGTTATATCAAGCTCCGACCATTAATTTGGACCCAAAAATTCAAAACCAAAATAAAACGCTTAGATATAACAACAATTCAACACCAACCCACATTTCGCCATGAACCTTATTGCACATTCTTTATAGATTATTTACTCTTTTAATCAATTTCCGTACTTCTGTTTATAGAAACAAGGAAACACATGAAACAAGAGTTGAATGGTAACAAAACAAAGTAAAAAACTCACCGATTTATTTCGGGAAATGGGAAGTCCGTCAAAGATTCCCATCTCTATCCTTCAGAATATTCACAAGTCCTGTACAAACACGATTAAGTAAATGAATGGGGCGAAAATTGGGCTATCAAAATTTAATTGTGGGATTTAGAATAATAACTAGGATTTCATATATAGATACATATTGGTGTATATATACATGCGATTATGAGAGAGATAACGAGCTTACTGGATCTGTCCGGCACTGAGTTTAACAAAACGGATCGGAACACTTAAGTTATGATTGAATTAATTTGTGATTTATTTGGGGGGAATTTTAACCTTTTTTTGCTTCTAATTAATTATTTGAGGGAGAAAAAGCGGATGTGAGCTGGAAATGATGAACGAAATGGACTCCCGTGAAACAAGAATTACAGAATGGTCAATTTTGGGAAATAGTGCATTGACGGGTTTGTACATTATGCATGTATGAGCTCTTTTTATTTTCTATTTTTGTACGATTCGAGGATCAATTGGAGAAATAACATGAAGTTGCGGTACTTTATGCATGGAAGAGATTGTAACATTGAATTTTTTGGAATATATTTTAAGAGGGAAGGACAAATTTTATCGATCAAAAAGAGTTAAAATAAAGAAATAAGTGTACAAGTGAAAGAAAAGTTTGAAGTTGGGAAAATAGTGAGTTTTTCTAAATATTTCGAGCAAAACAACGTTTTCTTAAAAAATTTAAGATTAGCCTTCGTTTGCCAAATTTATAAGGAGAAATAACAATGGTTCGCAAAAAATGTATAGAAAATAAATAAATAGTAGTTATGAACGTGTAATTAAAATTAATATTGGACTTATTAATATTGATCATTTTTTTAATGGGTAGTAGAAGTTGGAAATGAATTTTCAAAATAAAATTATTGATAAATATAGCACGATGTCAAACATTTCCTTTAGCGCCCCACGAGCTAGAAGCCAAGAAATAGTGGACTCTTGGCCGGCACAAGCTTGTCTGTACCTCCACTGAAGTTGCCACGTAGGGATGGCAATGGAGCAAGATCGGAGATTACCTTTCTGATTCTTGCCTTGCATTTGGAATTTTGGAAATTAGGACATAGTGAAAATTAAAATATTCTTGTTTACAGGCGCATTTTACATTTTTATTATTTAATTTTAAAATAAAATTTTTATTGTATTACATAAAATTGATAGAAAAAAATTAAGAGGTGGATCAAGTTTGGAGTAGGATTATGTTTCGTCCAAATTCCCAATGCAATGGGGGCAATGCACGGTGGGATTGAGCAATTTTGCCATCTCCATTGCCACGTGGCAAACCATTAATGGTGGACATCACATTAGTAAGCCCATCAAATCACGCAATGTCGATATAAAAAAAAACCCTCAGAGTCCCAAAGCTCAATCATTTAACATTCATTTCACTTTATTATTTTGTCCACGCTCAATACACTGCGCAATATTACACCGTAAATAATGAACAAAAACATTGATCTTTAACATTTAAATAGTAATTATATACATCAATTTTCAAAAAATTATATTTTTTAACGTGTTTCGACTACGTCACGAGGAAAGAATATTACTTGACCAACTTGGCGCTTGTTTCACCGTGATTAAGCTTTCCGAGTTAATTGGTTTCAAGATCTCACACATCCAATCCACACTCCTCTTCTGAGTTGATCCTTTCCGAGTTAATTGGTTTCAAGATCTCACACATCCAATCCACACTCCTCTTCTGAGTTGATCCGTGTATTTACACAGTTGTGTTCGTCAAGGATGGAGTTAAAGAAGTCAACTTGATCCCGTGTAGGCGACTCAATCCGATTGATCGCACATCTGTACATAGCTATTATCTATCTATAAATTGTTTCAAATCATGTTGCTTTTGTTTCAGAACATGATGCAAGATGGCACAATTCCCTCTAACCATGAATAACCACAAGTTAAAAGAAGTTCATGTTATGAATTAAGCGAATAATCATTATTATCAAAAGCAATTATTGACAAAAATAGAAAAATGAAAGAAAAAAAAAATCCTATAATTCACTCTAAAACAAGAGGGGCCGCTACAAACTATGACACGCAAGAGGCTTGCTTTAACACCCTTCGTATAAAAGGATAGGGTATTAGAACGACCTAACACGTGTTTCTCAAGGTATCATTTAACACATAAAGGTCGAGCCGTGGCCTAGGAAAAAGTGTACAATATATTAAACTCCAACCCAATAAGGCTTCTTATTTTGGGTATGCCAATGTGCACACAATCTCTTGTCAACTCATGCATCAATTACTCAATAGATTGCAAGTGAAAAGGAGAGGAAATGAAGCTTGCAAGGAGCTCCGTGATAATGTCACGACGTACATTAGCATATGGTTGGAACAACAACAATCTATTGCCAATAAATTTAAATTCAGCCACGCTATTCCTTTTTCACATTCTACTCCGGTTATTGCTAGATATGTTGAGAGATCTATTGCAACTATAAGCTTGTTTACATTGTAAAAACGTGGAGATAAAACCTCAATTCTCAGACTAATGTTCTAAAATTCAGCTTTCATCACTTTAATTAGTAAGAAATAATTAAATTGGCTTTCTTCAGAGAACGCTTTCACCGCAAAAAAAACTGGAAATGCACCAAAGCACTAGACAATACAATAGACAAGATTTTATCCATTTTTTTTCCTTATAACCATAAAGTACTGTGCAGGGTACACTAACTTCAAAAATCGTCATAAACTTAATCAAGAGTTGAAAAAAATTTATATTGCTGTTACATTACAGTAAGTGATCATCTTCCTTCTCAATACTAAAAACAACTATAAACTTCCGTCTATTAGGTAACATTTAACAAGGAGAAGTTACAGCAGCCAAAGCATCTATCAGGGAGATCAGTAGGACCCTAAAAGAGAAAGAAAATAAAAAGTTCATTATTTGCTAAAACCCACCAGACATTATCAAAAGGACTTCTTAATAACTAACTATGTCTCACGTCAATAAGTGAAGGCTTGGCTTGTAGACTAGGGCCCGTTTGAACCTCATTTTCGGTGTAGAATGCTTGAAATAGTAGATTGACGGAGAATGTGATTAAAAAATAAGGAAAGATTTGATTGAAAAATGTGTGGTTGAAATGAATAAAGAGAAAAATGTATTTTAAAAAAATAAAATTGAGGATCAAACAAGGGCTTGGTTACTAAATTGCCCTTATGGAAATAACCCTAGTCGGGACAGAGCAACATGAGGGGGCTACTTCAACCGGTTCAGTGAGTCATATACTTGGGAATATAGACCACTGTTGGCGTTGATTCTAAAAGGATGGGCGGAAGGCAACGACTCTAATTATGCCTGCCCAAGTTATGACTTGGCTTGTGGGCTTGTAATCATTTGGGTACCCAACCCTTATCAGTCAATTTTATGGAAGAGTTCTACCCAATCCCAATGCTGTGTTTGTAATTGTAACAGGCTAACAAGGCTCGCCTACACTCTTCAACCCATCGAAACCAACTCATCATAGACCTCAAAGCAACCTCTACAAGTCAAATCTATATGCATGCAATATCAACAACTATTGAACAGCTTATTGGCAGTAGTTAGAACCTTCTATAGAGAACTTCATTTGTCATCAGACTTGCAATTCAATCACCAAACTATTAGTAATGACAACATTTTGACAAGGAGAATCCATAATTACTATCTTCATCTGTATATCAAGTGAGCGTACAGGTTCAAAATCTTCAAGCGTTATCAGCCTTACATTTATCTTAAACGCTTTAAAAGTTACCAGAACATGGGGAAAACAAGTCCTTCAATCATGGCATTACTATAAAGCTACCAGTCCAAAATTCACAGAAATATTTAATATACGATCAATATGGCTAGACAATTCTCGTGGGCCTTGGAACTAGAATAATACCACTGTAAGTATGCTAAAAATCATGTTGCAAACAAGCATGCTGACAAAATTATGCTTCACAAGATTCAAGCAAGCAATTCTCAAACTTCACAAGCTAAATACATGAATTACAACATCATAACAGTCAAACTTCCAACAATCTCTAGATAATAACCACAGCTCAATAGTTCAATTCTAACAACAAACATCAAAATAAGATGTACTGTTAGTCCAACATCATGTGTCATGGACAAGGTTCGATTTTAAATATAAATGTACAATGAAAAGTATCCAACAAATGTAAAATATTAGTAGCTTTTAAGTTAGAAAAACAATCTATCAACTACGAACTAAGCCTGTTTCTAATAAATTTAGGGTCGGCCAAATTCCCTCTTCGTTGGATACAACTTTTCCACATAAGCTCAAATTATAATCAACTGCAGTAGTCAATTGATCATCAATAACATAACATTATAAACCTGATTATAGATATGTACTTTCTCCAATACACGCAGCTAATCTCGCATCAACCAAATATCCAGATTAAGAAAATTAAAATCAATGTCCCTCAAAATAACACCATTATAAGCAAGTACTCTTACACTTCAACTGAATAAATCTTCACGTCTTTTAACCAAGTGAAAACGAAAAATTCTCAAAATTCCATTTTTCATTTCCAAAATATTCACTCTTCTTTGAAAATAAAAAGTTCATTATTTGCCAAATCCCACCAGACATTATCATCAGGACTTCTTAATAACTAACTATGTTTGGTAACAATTAAAATCCAATTAAAATTGAAAATATGGCCGTTGTTGGGTTCCACCCATCTAATAAAAGTCAACAATAACGGCTAATTTTTCAATTTTAATCTGATTTTAATCTCTACCAAACAGGCGCTAGGGCATGTTTGAACCTCATTTTTGGCATAGAATGCATTTTGAAATAGTACGTTGATGGAGAATGTGATTAAAAAATAAGGAAAAAATTTGGATTTGCGTGTAAGATTATTTTATTGAAAATGTGTGATTGAAAAGAATAAAGAGAAAAATGTATTTTAAAAAAATATGAGGATCAACCAAGGGCTTAGTTACTTAATCACCCTTATGGAAAGAACCCTAGTCGGGACAGAGCAACATGAGGGGGCTACGTCAACCGGTTCAGTGAAGTCATATACTTGGGAATATAGACCACTGTTGGCACTATGGGCGGAAGGCAATGACTCTAATTATGCCTGCCCAAGTTATGACTTGGCTTGTGGCCTTGTAATCATCTGGGTAGCTTGTGGCCTTGTAATCATCTGGGTACCCAACCCTTAGCAGTCAATTTTATGGAAGAGTTCTACCCAATCCCAATGTTGTGTTTGAAATTGTAACAGGCTAACAAGGCTCGCCTACACGCTTCAACCCATCGAAACCAACTCATCGTAGGCCTCAAAGCAACCTCTACAAGTCAAATCTATATGCATGCAATATCAACAACTATTGAACAGTTTATTGGCAGTAGCTAGAACCTTCTATAGTGAACTTCATTTGTCTTCAGGCTTGCAATTCAATCACCAAACTATTAGTAATGACAACATTTTGACAAGGAAAATCCATAATTACTATCTTCATCTGTATATCAACTCAGTGTACAGGTTCAAAATCTTCCAGCGTTATCAGCCTTACATTTATCTTAAACGCTTTAAAAGTTGCCAGAACATGGGGAAAACAAGTCCTTCAATTATGGCTTTACTATAAAGCTACCAGTGCACAATTCACAGATATATTTAATATAGGATCAATATGGCTAGACAATTCTCAACCCTGAGGGGTTGCTCAATTGGTCACACCTTGAGTTTGCTCCCCAATGGTCACCGGTTCGAGTCCTCTCAAGGCCACTGAGGTGAGTACCCGACCGTAAACTTCAGGCCTCGTGGGATTAGTCGAGTTGCGCACAAACTGGCCTGGAAAACCACGGCCGCATGCACGAAGCAGAGGCTCTGAATCATAGTTATTGCTTTTCAAAGCACCACTCAGAGTTTTCATCTGCTCCAGCAGTTTTTTTGTGCAACTTCTGTACTAATCTTCTCTAAATTTCCTTTTCGTCTATGATTTATAATGTATCTCAGGAACTTACCGAATGCCACACCGAACGCACACTTAAAAGGGTTTAGCCTCATCTAATATCTTCTTAGGATTTGGAAGGATTCGTCCTTTTTAATAAATGTATAAGAAAAAAATATGGCTAGACAATTCTCCTGGGCCTTGAACTAGAATTATACCACCGTAAGTATGCTAAAAATCATGTTGCAAACAAGCATGCTGACAAAATTATGCTTCACAAGATTCAAGCAAGCAATTCTCAAACTTCACAAGCCAAATACAAGAATTACAACATCATAACAGTCAAACTTCAAACAATCTCTAGATAAAAACCACAGCTCAATAGTTCAATTCTAACAACAAACATCAAAATAAGATGTACTGTTAGTCCAACATCATGTGTCATGGACAAGGTTCAATTTTAAATAAATTTACAATGAAAAGTATCCAACAAATGTAAAATATTAGAAGCTTTTAAGTTAGAAAAACAATCTATCGACTACGAACTAAGCCTGTTTCTAATAAATTTATGGTCGGCCAAATTCCCTCTTCGTTCCATACAACTTTTCCACATAAGCTCAAATTATAATCAACTGCAGTAGTCAATGATTATCCATAACATAACACTATAAACCTGATCATAAATATTTACTTTGTCCAATACACGCAGCTAATCTCGCATCAACCAAATATCCAGATTAAGAAAATTAAAATCAATGTACCTCAAAATAACACCATTATAAGCAAGTACTCTTACACTTCAACTGAATAAATCTTCACGTCTTTTAACCAAGTGAAAACGAAAAATTCTCAAAATTCCATTTTTTATTTCCAAAATATTCACTCTTCTTCATCACTCTCATCACTAAAATATCCTTTCTTCTTCTCTCTCTTCTCCTTCCTTACCTCCTCCTTTTCTCTTTCACTTCTCAACAGTCTCTCCTCCGCCCCTTCACCATCCACTACCGAAGCCCAATTTTCCGACTCAAAAACATCCTCCTCCCCATCATCATCCCAATCATAATTTCTGCCTGCAGTTCCGCCACCCGAACCCCGCCCTTTCTTGGCCACAGGACGTTCCCTCGCCCCCAAGAAATTCTTCGGACACTCATACGACAAATGCCCCTCCTCACCGCACTCATAACACCTACTCTTATCCTTGTACACCTTCTTCCTAATAAACTCCGAAGCACGACCATTGTCCGTGGCAATGGAGGCGCGTAGTGTCCTCCCATTGAGGATTTTTTTGTCAATTCCTTTAACAGCCTTTATCGCATCGTCGCGCGAGACGAAGAGGACAAAGGCCACTCCACGGCTCTGGCGCGTGACGCGATCCTTGAGGACGGTGGCTTTGGCCACTTTGCCAAAAGTGGAGAATATTGTGAAGAGATCAGAGTTTGTAAGGCTGTAGTCTAAATTGCTGACGTAGACTGTCGATTTTGATGGGGCTAGGCCGCCACTGCCTCCATCTCCACGTGAGGGTTTCCCTGTGGAGGAAGAGATTGACTGTGAGGCTGCTGCGGAGGTAGTGGTGGCGTAGCGGTAGTAGAAGGTTTCGTCGTCTTCATCGTCGCTGTAGTTCCCCTTCCGAGACATGTTTGTGTGTGAAATTGTGAATAAAGCGAGTTCTCGACGGTTCTCTATGGATCTCCCGTTTTGATTAATGTTAAGCTAAAGTTGCTAAACCAACGCACGATTTTAAGTCGTTATAACCTACGACTTACACTGGCAGTCTGGCACGATTCCTCTTGAAACGAAGTGGAGTTTCGAGGTTAATTTCATTTTTGGTCATTGAACTTTCAATGAATTTTCAGTTGAGTTACCCAAATTACTAAATTTAACATTACATTCTAAGCAAAAATTAAAAATGTATTTTTATTTTTAACGAATTTCCATTCCAAGATCTAATTGCAAGCATAAACTAACAAGCAAATAGGTGATTTAATTTTCTACTACTTAAAACTTTTAATGATTTAAATTCACAACCATGTAGTTGATCTCAGTTCAAAACAGATTTAGACAAGCATTGTTCGTCATTCATCAAATACTTATAGATGTTTACATGATGATTTACAAATATCATTCAGAGAGAGGAATCTAAACTCTGTGATCACATTGAAGAAACCAAGTTCTCAGAGGATACAGATTACATGGAAGAAACTAGGTTTTCGGAGTTGGCAGAGGATCTGGATTCAGAAAGTGAGCCCTGTGTCCATCTCTTCAGCATCTCAAGGGCAGCTTTGGGTTGATCCATGGGAACCATGTGTCCAGCATCGTGGATCTGTTTGCCATCAAACACGATGATTCGTGCTTTGCTAAACAAGTAATCTAGCTAGGAAACAGAATTGAAATGTTGAGAGAGAGATACCTTCAAGAAACTAAGAGGCCCGTGGCTTTTCAATAATCCTGCTTCGGAACCATCAACTTCAAAAGGAACTTCAGAAGATGCTACAAACTCTTTCTGACCACTCCATTCCATAGCATGAACCCATCTCGAGTTACCTGCTCGATTATCAGGTGAATATATTCTAAATACAACCACAAACAAATTCAAGTTTAACATTGAACAATATCGACATGGAAAATTATGGTCCATGGACTTTCGCAAATAGAGTATATGGGGTGTTGATCTTTAAGCTTCCGAGTCCTTTTACATTTTTAAAAAAATTTAGGAAGGAAATGAGTGGTTTAGAGGAAAATAACCTCACACACACCAAAAATGAAAGTTCGGGGACCTAAAATCAATAAGAAAAATTGATTGGGGACAAGAAAACGATAGGCAGCAAACTTCAATACAAGTTTTTTTCTTAAAAAAAAAAATCATTAAAAAATAACTCACCAAGCCAATTACATATAAGATCGTATTCTCCAGCATACACAAGCAACTTTACTCCATCCTCGAGAAGAGTAGGAATGCCGACTTCAAGATTTCTCATCCAGTCCATAAGCAAGGCATCGTACACAGTAGGACTACACGAGACAAAATCTATATCCCCAACTCCAAGCACATCCCTGACAGACTTCTGGTTGAGAAACTTCTCCAAGTTTGAGAAGTCGTAGCAGAGGCTGCCTTCACACTTCTTTCTAATGTCATAATACTGCAAGTGAAAACATCAACAGATTATAACTTAAAACAGATACTGTTAAAATCTTCTGCATTCAGAAAGACTAAACCACCGTTTCTTGTTTAATTATACATCATTTGCTTGAGATCCAATGATACTATAAAACAACTTATTTAATGTAAACTCCATAGTATCATTGAAATGATGCTAAACTGCAGCATACAATTCTTATTTAGTTTATATGCTTCGCTATGTTCTGGTGCCACAAGAGTAGGAACGAATGGTGTCTAAACCAACCCCCATGATTTATTACAAACCCCAAATATCAAAATAAATGGAATCATAGGTTTTAGCACTTACATTCATATCACCAACACGTGCTAGGATAGAATTGAATATGGTATTGCAAACAAGATAGGCAGCCAAGCAAGAGATTGTCCCATCAGTGCCTGAAACAAAAAAGTAATGTGCATTTAAGTTAACAGCAGCTTCAGCACTGAAACATAGTAGTTCCTAGTGCTAAAAAATGGAATGAAGACCTCCCACTAAAGTACCACCAAAAAATGGTAAAACGATGTATATAAATTGCCAACTACAAAATAGAAAAGTCCTTTTTTAGGGAAAATGAGCTAGACAGAGATCTTAAAATTGGATTCTTGTGAATGAGCTAAAACATTATAAGGAAAATAATATTCAGCATTACCACAAAGCTTTATTGCTGATTTACATAAAGGAAGGATCTTATTGATACGATCATGAGCAGAAAGTGTAATTATTCCCACGTCCAGTGCATAATCAGCATAAGCAGCATACTGAATTCCTGGATCAGTAAGCCCATTTCCAATAGCAAATCCCTGTATAACCATTTCATGTAAGATAAAGTAAAATAATCATAAAATCCTATCGCATAACAAATCAGGTAACTACCTTCAAATTTACGTGTATTCCTTCTTTTGCTTTGTTCCCTTGGTGAACTCGAGCAGCAAAAGCAGGAATGTAGTGTCCAGCGTATGACTCTCCGGTTATGTAAAAATCATTTTTCGCAAGCTCGGTATGCTCCTTAAAAAATGCCTACACCAAAAAAAAAACTGCCCCAATAAGCATTCTCTTCAATGGAAAACGTATAATATATTATGAGTCTGTGAGAAACAGCCAACAAGAGGAATCCTTTAATTTCTTTTTCCACAATGTTAAACTTCCAACACATTTTCCTTTTAACTGAAAGAAGACGAGAAAACTCGTGAAAATATCTCTATATCATTAGTAATACATCAACGTAGAGTTGCATTCAAGAAATAAAATAAGTTTCCAGAGTATTCCATAATGACAACCTTCAGGGCCTGCTACATAACATTCCCATATATTCCCATTTTTATGAGCAAACCTATAAATTTTTGACACGAGCATGTTCGTCTTTAGTTACTATTAACATTCCTAATTTCCCATAGCTCTTATCGTTTTTATTTCTGATGCTTCACATGATGAACAAGATTAGAGCTCAATCATTGACCAACACCTCATCCCTCCAAGTGACATATGACCAGTCAATTACAAACAGGTTCCTCGGAAAATGTTTATTCAATTTCACAGCACTTCAGAACAACCAGGAACTATATTGAGGTGGGCGGATAATAGCAAATGCTTAATGGAGGATGTGATAGTTTAGTATTGGTTATGTATGTTCCCACATGTACTTGCTTGTTTGGATTTTAGTATCTACGAGCTTGTGGCTCAAACCATGAACAGATAGAAGCATGGGAGGGGGAACTTTGCACTGTGATGCATTAGAGGTAGAGTGCAGCAAAGATACTGGGTCAAGTAGAAAATGTATGTGCCTTGGGTTTTAGGGGAATAAAATTAGAATCGTACTCCATCTGTCCCTAAAAGACTGCCTATTTTCATTTATCCAAAATACCTTTATATTTTCAAAAGGTCAAGCAACCATTCCAAATTCTAATATAAACCCATAAAAATAAAGAAAGCAATTAATGGGCCTTAATTTCTTCACCAAACATACACTTCGGAGAAAAAAGAGGGAGTAACTTTAAAAAAAATTATATAGCATGAATGAGATGAAATTATATAGATTGTGTCCCCCCTTAGTCGCTATGCCAATTCAAACCAGAGTCCTTTGGGACTGACAGAGAGTGTATATCTGCAATTATATCACATAATTAAGGCCATAGCAGACTACTCAAAAATCCAAAGCAACAGCTGAAGAAGGATTAAAATGAATAAGCAGATAGATATAATGAAAATGGTAAACGATGTTACACATACGAAAGATTGCTACCATTAGAATGTCATATAAACATCATTGAAGTAGTTGGTTATCTATTGATGAGAAGTCTTATATCACTCTTCATGGGAGCACTGGCAGGTTTATGGGGAGCTGGCAGTCCATTTCAATTTTTGTAGTGTAAAAAAATATACATTCATGTGAAATTTTAATTTTTTTTTAACATATTAGCCGGCTTCAAAATTTTTTTTGTCCAATCCTCCACTACATGGGCGGTCAGCATACTTCACTGTTTTGCTTACACTTTTATCACCACCCCCCCAACAAAAAAAAAAAAAATTAAATAAATAAATATATACCAGTGTTTATTTTTCTAGTTTCTATTATTAAAATAACAAGGCCCTAAAAGTTTCTTCAATCTGATAAGCCTCCCATTCAATAAACTTATTCTAGATGGGCTAAGAAGACCTAAGGGGCACCCCGCAGGAGAGAGGAAGCAACAAATTCTGTTGGTAAACAGAATGACGGACAAAATCAGTTACGAGGAAGGGAATATAGGTGGGTAGGAGGGTCGTTTGTAAGGTAGGTAAATTTTGAGCGGTTCGAGAAATTGGAGATGATTAGCCCTCTCAAAAGGCTACCTGTTTCTTTTCTGTAATCTTTACACTATCTTCAGCATAAAATATCAGTTTTCCATTAATCCAGCCAACATTCATCCCCTTAGCTAGTTGAATTCTTGTGTATTTCATTAAGCAATTGTTCCTATCTAATTTGAATCTAATCACAAACCAACGAACCAGATGGAAACAAAAAGAAAGCAACGAAACTAACCTGTAGAAAGTCATATAAATCATTGCTAATACCCTTTTCATTGTGGCGAATGTCATGTCTGTTGGTGCTATAGCTAAAGCCAGTCCCGATAGGCTGGTCGACAAACAAAATATTCGAAACCTACAAAATAATCATAGGAATTATATCAATTTTCTTCGAGAAGATGAATGTTATCGTGAGAGTAATCATTGTATACAATTTAAACTTAAAAGTGAAAATGTAACACATCAATGGTCCAGGGAGCTAAATCAGCATTTAAATAGAATGCCCTGCAGCTATCCATCTATCTATCAATCAAGCATAAAACCCGAGCTTAAAAACGTCAGATAACTGTCAGTAATTTTTGAAAACAATAACCTCCCTCACAAAACTACTATGAGATTCTAGACTCTGATTATCCAAGACAAGTACTACAGATGGCATTTTTCTGTAGATAAAGAAGATACACAGATAAATTCAACTCAAAAAGATCTATATATATATAGTCAGAACTACAACGATGAGATCATAAAAATGAGGTCAAACTTTTCAAAATTAGTATTCAATATGGAAGTCAGACCAAAAGAAAGGTTAATAAAGCACTCGGCAAGGCGGGTAGTTGCTGA
>CAIGRF010224392.1:3181-13677 GCA_903798235.1 Fraxinus ornus | reverse complement strand
ATCACTAAACTTTGCAAAATGTTGCTCAGGAGATCACTGCATTAGTGACCCATGAGAAATATTTTTCAAAGTTCAGTGATGAATTTGGTGATTTTTAAAGTTCAGTGACCTAGTGGAAACGTTTTGCAAAGTTCAGTGATCATTTTGGTGATTTTTAAAGTTCAATGACCCCTTGGACGCATTGCGTAAAGTTCAGTGTCTATTTAGATAATTCACTCACTATAATCAAACCAAAAAAGAGGCTCATGCATATTGACATTCTCGATCTGCTTGTTAGGAATTCACGAAATGCGAAGTATAAAATTTAACAACGTGCAAATCCTCAATCAATCAATAAAAAAGGATCTAAAGAATACAAGTGCATGGCCATACTCTGTTTTCCTTATTTTTACCATTTTCCAGAGTAATATTTGGCTTCCTTCAAGAAACGCAGTTGAACTATATTTTCATCTTCCCCGGGATATATTAATTTGAACAACTCCTGCTCAGGCTGTATGTTTCTGTAATCTCAGTAAAGACGATAAGATGTGGTTGTGCGTAAGGCCACCCATGAAAATTTTTATCCTGTTAACACGAGAATATTTCAAAACTCGATAAATGCAGTTGAGGGCTGTGCAATGTCCACAAGTGTGCACAAAACCTGTTTTAGTCCATTGAAAGGATGCAAATTCTGAAAATCCACATCAGAAATTTATATCAAGAAACAAAGAAAAATGCACGAAAATGAAAAACTGCAGCTTCAGAATTGCATGTTATATATGAAACATGATTTTCCGGAGATAAGATTTTCAGGTAATCAGATGATTCAGACCCTAATAAGTGAGGATGATAGAGACTCTTTATCAGATAGATAATCGGTTTCAGCTTTGCAAAGGTCAATTTCTCATATTAGCAGCAGAAAAAATATAGAAAAGGTAAAAATAAGGCGGGTAAGAAATTTATTTTCTTGGTTTATAGCATGTTAGGCAAAGTTTAAAAGTAAGTCAAACTTTTAAATTTTGTTCTGAAATATGTTTGACTTTTCATATAATTAGAAAAATGATTTGTTTTGACAGTTACATAGGTTATTTTCAAAATTAGTAACCTGTTACAAACTTTAATCAGCATAAAAATATTTATTTTAGAATACTTCAACTTGAAATTTTCAAATCTTACCCATATATGCACTTATTTAATTAATAAATCACCATAAGCAATAAAAAATAGATGCTTGAGCAGAGAGAGCAAGAGGGAGGGAAAGTGTGTAAACCATGGGAAAAAAATAATGCCAGTATAATACAATTTATGCAGAGGAGAAGCAATAGAATATAGTCATGCATAACTTTTTTTTCAGGATGATTCAATCCTAATAAAATCCCAGGTCATCAAAATGAAAATAAAAACATAAAGAATGTTACCCGAGTCACTTATACCACGAGCCAGTTTTCACTTCCAAACAATGTCCCCCAAAAACTGAAGAGCAGGAACGCCTCTGATTTCTACATCAACGAGAGGTGCCTGAATCATCGTCAAGCTGGAGAGCTCTGGATCACTCTCGATCATGCTGATAGCACGCGTTTGATCCTGTAAAATGCAGTAAGTCAATCAAATTATGATAATAATAAATACTGGAAGTCCAGGTAGGCATCAACTTTATTGTTTGGATAAATCATACTACATGCCCATAAATTGTTCGATTACTTTTACTCAAAATAAGTGTTTAAAAATCCCACAGAAGTGCACTACAAGTTTCCCACATTTTCAGTGTTGAGTAGGAGTTAATTTATCAAGAATCATGGCTCCTTCCTACAGAAACAAAATTAAAATTTAAACAACAAACATCACTCTATCCTTCCAAAGATTTAAAAAAATGTAGCAGATAAATGAGTTTTGTTCACAATCTCAGAGTCAAGGGAAAAAGGAAGCAGAAGCTGTAAAACAGTTAAGGGCATGTTTGGGAAGTTCTAAAAAAAGGGTTTAAATTATTAAGTGATAAATATGAGTAGTGAATAAGTTAGTAGTACTTGTGAGGTCTCTCGAAATGTGAGGAAAAAGTGGCTAAGAGCCTGTTTGGTAACAATTAAAATCCAATTAAAATTGAAAATATGGCCGTTATTGGGTCTCACTCATCTAATAAAAGTCAACAATAATTTTTCAATTTTAATCACTACCAAACAGGCTCTAAGTATTTATAAATAATCTATTAACATGAGCCAAACTTAATATGCATGGTTGGATAAAATTATTTATAATTGTGTTAAAGGTAAATAAGTTTTTTTAAAAAAATACCATTTTTGTTAGTCAAAATTGAAAATACTCAAAGCTACATATCCACAAGTGAGAGACTAATTTGCTTGATCCTCATGAAATTATGTCATTCTAAATCTGTTTGTGGGCTAAACCATTCAGTGCTTTTCAAGCACTTACGAGGATGGCATATTGTCATTTTTATTCATTTTGTAGACTGGCCCAAGAAAGACTTGACTAATGAAGACTTTAAATTAGCCTAAACAAAATGCTTCCAACATAAAAGAGAAATTTGCACTGCTATTATTTAAAAACTCGTGTGCAACATTTAAAGATCTGAATCCAATGCAGCTTCAGAATGACCACAGCCATAACTCCGGATTCCTTCATTGATACGTGATAGTAGACTTCATTTAGCTACTTCTGAATAGCTTTAAGAGCATGTTTGGCTAAGCATAAAAATTTACTAACATGTTAAATGGGTTTTGAAATAAATTATTTTTATTATTGGTCAAAGTTACAAATAAGTAACTTCTTTTTATATGATAAGAAAAAAGTTATGTATTCAAAAATGTTCGGAAAATAACTTTTATTTTATTTTTAGCTTCGGAAATCATGCTCTTAATAAAAAAACAAGATGGTGGACTATTTTACCTTTCTCTTCATAGCACAGAACTTGCAGTCAGATGCGGATGGAGGAAGAATTTGGTTGACTACAAGTCTGTTGACAGGGACGCTTTCCTTCTTCAGGGAAGCACATAATCTTGATGATTCACTTATGGCCATCACCTAAACAAGAAGATTTAAGAGTATCCATATCATCTAATTTTATTATCCATAAAACTCGTAACAATGATTTTGAACTAATTTGATGAAATCTCAGCTTTCAATTCCAAATAAATCTGCAGTAATTTATTTATAAATAGAAGAAAAACATTTTCAAATATTTCACCACATGGACAGACTGAATGAGGCGTTTAACTTCAATATGGTGGATTTTTCATGCAAAAGGATTTAACGCTTTAGTTTTGCCCGAATCAGAATCAGACAATAGCCACAGCTAATTACTCCAATTGCACATGATATACCAGACAAAGTGAATCTATACATGGTTATTATTACCGTGGGGATTGTTACAATGACGAATTCTGTTGAGTTCGTGTCACGAAAGAGCTCCCTTACTTTTAACATCCTCTCCCTTAGTTTCTCTAATTTGTCAGCCTACAAGAACAAAAGAAATAATATTGTCAGAAACTCAATTTATTTAGGTAATAAAGAAATGCTGCGGGCATTAGAGGAAAAAAGCTTACAGCATTTTGCCGGTTTTCTTCCTGACCGAAGACAGATTTTATGGCTGAAGTAGCTGAAGATATCTTTTGCTTCAACTGTAATAGGCATTATGAATGAAAAGCTGAGAAATAGAGAGAGGCAGATGGAGAAGCACAGAAATAAAAAATTTATATACTCTTGTATACCATCATATATAATTCTCTCTCACACATTTGCGTGCAAGCATATCATGCACTCGCACAGAGAGAGAGGAATTTTTGGTTTCTGTCAAGTTGGATGAATGACGTGTGAATATTTAAAAACCATGTCTCTGATTGATGGCAAGTTGGCATTTAATCGGCAATCAAAGATGGCGCTTGCTCAAAGCATATATACATACACACATAAAAATGAAGAAGAAAACTAAACACAATCTGGGTACTCAGGGAGGCATGTGACCCATACTAAACGTACTATAGTGTGGGAAAGGGGTAAAAATAGAATAGCAATATCAACTTGAGAGGAATAGAGAAATAAATAAATGAAAAGCACTAGATAAGGTAGATATGGAAGCAATCAACAATAAAATGAGAACAAATGAAGTCACCGAAAAGATGCATAGAAACTGACAACTTTTATTTGTGCAAGTGAACTTCAGGTGGACCAGACCTCCACCACCATCCTTCCTAGGGGAAAAAAAAAGAAATAAAATGGAAAAAAATATTGTTGAAACTATTTTTCCCTGTGGAAGGAATGAGATGTAAAGCATAATACTTCAAGATGTAAATAATCAGTATGCAAGACTATTAATTTTTTCCTTTTGCGTTCTAAAAAGCTCGCTTAGGCGGCGCCTAGGTACCTTTTTTTTAATTCCTAAACGACTGAATTTTTTGCTTCCTCCCTTTCGTCTTCCCTAGGCACGCTTTATTAATTTTTTTATTTTTTTAATATCTTTTATTTGACTTTAGTTTATTAATTTTTTTACTTTTTAAAAAACTTTTTATTTGACTTTAATTTCAAGTTTTCAAAAACTATCTGTACGAAAGTTAAAAATGACCTTATTCGATAAAGAGTTAAAAATAAGATTAAGCTACTGTGTTATCTACATATGTAATTACGATATTGAAACTTGATATTTTGATGAAAACTTCAAAAGCGTGTATGGAGTTTTTATAAATTTATTAAGTATGACTTGTCCAGTTGAAAATTGAAATTATGAAAAATAGTTTAATTATTACATTTCGAAAACTTAAAAATTGTATAATTGAATAAACGTAGGAATTATTAAGTAAATATAATATTTTATAATTTTAGATGTTTTATATGTATTATTTTAATTATTAAATGATTAAAGATTTAAAATAATATTAAAAATAAAAAAACGTTTTTTTAAATCTAGGCGTCGCTTATGCTTGTTTAAACTTGTAAAGTTTGAAATTTTTCCTCCACACCTAGCTACACTTTATGATTTTTAGAACACTCATTTTTACATAAACTGTTGCAATATCTCCCTCAACTTTTACCGATCTTATGTTACCCAAGTATCTTAATCTGCATTTCTAAAAGAGGAGGTTGCTTGTACTTGTCTTTTTCATTTCATCGAGATTGGGTTGGTGATAAGTGCATCTCACCGTGGATCGAAAGAAAGCATTGGATGACAAACTTGGAGTTCTGCTCTTATTTAGTATGAGCTCGTATGGCATTCCCCAATAATCAAGAGTAAATGTGTGTTGTGCACACTCGCATGTGAAAATTAATTATGTAAAACTTTAAAACCACGTTATTCATACAAATTATTGATACTCAACACTTCATTTTTTTGGAAATGACAACATAGCTCTAAGAAACCTACTGGTTGGTTGAAAATTATTTTTAAACTATAAGCATTTAGACTTCATTGTAAGCACGGAATTTTGAAAAACCATGGATAGCCTAAAACAATTATCAATGAATCATGATGCATGTAAAGGCCGTTGTAAAAATGGATTTGAGACCAAAATGGTTACCTTCAATATCTTCCCAATTGATGCATCCAAGAAGTCGGGCAACGATAACATCCGTAATGTGTGACCCTGTAGAACCACCCATCAAGGCCAAAGAACTTTCTTCAATGAAATAAAGCATAAAATAATCATTATTTTCCTCACCGTGGGGGCAGTATCAAACACTATTCGAGTAAACGTATTGTATTCTTGCGATTCAAGGAATTGCATAACCTGTCAATGAAGTTCTTGAAATCAGTAAAAAAAAAAAAGCAGGCAGAACTAAATTCTCTTGCCAACAAAATGTAGTAGAACCTTTTGCTCTAAACATAATACATGCCTTTGAAATTGCAATAGCTTCATCTAAACCAGGCGGAGGTGTGTCCAACAACTCTCCCAGCTTTAGTTCCCCGAGCTGGACCACACAAATTCAAAAGACCACAGAACATTAGAGAGAAGCTTGTGAAGCTATTTAGACTCCAGGCACATTTGGACACAGAGAAAAAAGGAAAGTGAGAAGACAACTGGTATGTAAAGCTAATAAAAAATAAACTAAAATGCAGGAGTCAAATTCATTAAATAAACTAAAATGCAGGAGTCAATTAACAGCAGCAAGAAGCACTTCAGGAATTATGTGGTCAAATTACTGTTTACAAGCAAGTGCATGAAAGTAAAAAGTAAAACAAAGAGAGAGAGAGCATCGCAACTAATTTGATCAGCGAAAGACATAAAACCTTAATAATATTACAAATTGGAAGACTCGGCAATACCAGAAAAGTCAAAGGGAAAAGAGTTTTTCGCTTCCCTTCTATTCATGCATGCATATGCACATAGGTATGCAGTGAATTTGAAGGAAGATATTTTCACTAAGATTTGAATTACTCCCTCTTCAACCAGGATCAACAAATGGAATTGGAAAATAGAAAAGCTTAAATGAATTAGGTTCATTTGCAAAACTGGGTCCATACAACCTATTGGCTCGGTTTCTGATTGCTAATCATTACTCATTAGCAGCCAGATGCAGTAAGAGAAGGAATTTTAGAGCAGCAGATGACTAAAGAGGTAAGACCTTCCGGGCACTAAACCTTCAACCAGAGTACCAGAAGCCAACAAGTGTCTGTCATCTTATTCAGTTTTCTCCTAGTAACAAGGGCTCTCAGTTAGGTTCAATGGGCAACTACTCCACAAAGATGCAATCACCAAAAAAGAATCTAGGAACACCATGTTCCAATAGCAATTCCTAAAGAAATTAAACGGTGAACAACTTATCACTCAAGCTAGCACTTCACTGATGTTTTCCCTCAGCATTTGTATTGCGCCATTAACGAAGTTACTTGACACTTTAGGTAAATCAATTTTCTGAGCAGGAGAAGTGAAGGTTTTCATATTCATTTTAGCAGTAGATTACGCAAGTAATAATTCAAGGAAAAAAGGTGACTACATTCATTAACATTAATAGTAGACTATATGACTGACAGTTCATTCCACTTCTCTGATATGCATATATAGGGCCTTCAAGTTCTACAATGTCCAGTCCATTCGCACTAAAGAACATCAATAGAAAAATAACTCTTTTGCACAGCTGGTAAGCGGATAAATGTAGAAAACAGAAGCACAACCTTGGTTAAGGATGAATTATCTAAACAGAGCACTTCTTTTTTTATCTTAATCATAGAGGGTATTTATTTTTATTTTGCGTAGCCAGCACTACTTGGAAACCTGATCTGCTTATACTTTAATTTAGCACATTCATTACTGCTATTTTGATCAAGAATAACAATAATAAGCAACTATAAGTATACCCTGAGCATGACAAGGTTTACCTGTTCTGCAAGCATCCCAAGACCCATTCCATCCATGAAGTCTTTGACTCCACTTCCCCCATTATTCTGGCTGACACTTCGAAATTCTTCCCTTGCTTTTTCAGGGTTTATCTGCCACAATAACATATTCAAAGTTGCTGCTTAAGGAACAAGAAAGGTTGTTTCTTTAGATCATAAAAAGTCACCATTTAGATAGCAAGACAATCACTAATAGAAACTAATATTTATCCACACACCTCAAGGGCAAACAGAGGAGAATAGGGTCCCTCAACTGGTACTAGAGTTCCTCCAGTTAAATCCTGCATGATAAGCATCAGAAGGAAGATACGTCATAAAAATTCTGTGACACAAAAAAAATAAAAAATAAAAATTCAAGAGTTGATGGAAAAATCAAAACTAAAGTAATAATCATTCGCAACCTGGGCAAAAGAATCACTCAAGGAATGTGCAGGATCAGTTGAAACCACTAGAGTGGGATGACCGTTGTTAGCGAATTTTACAGCAAGGGATGCAGCACAACTCGTCTTTCCAACACCTCCCTTTCCACCTAACATGTAATACTTGCGTTGAGTTCCCGAGACCATTTCATCAAAGCCAGCAGTAGCTTCAGTCGGAGCAGCAACTGATCTCACTGGCAAAAAGAATATACTAAATGATAATTTGCATTACCCTTCAGCTAATATATGAGAAAACCTTCTTGCAGACCAATATTTCCAGAACTACAGTGGCTCACAAAGTGACTGAACCCAAATTCGACGGTTTGTTTTCTAATGCAAATAAAATTTTATTTAGGTTATAGTAAATGGAACGAAAGATAACACAACTTCAACCTCTGAATTTGACCCTTAATGACAGAATAAGTAGCCAATTGCGAATACGAAGCTCTAATTACTATTTTTATGTTAACATTTGTATCTACGGTACATGACCTAATGTAAGAAAGAATGTCCACCAATCATCTTCATTTAACATGGCATCCTATATCAATCACATACGAACCAGTTCAAGCCCAACGCAGTAAGCAGTTAATTGGGAGTAATATGGACAGTCCCACTAACCATTATTCTCTTGTAATGGTTATTAGTTGCAGCCAATAACATCTAGCATGTTTCTTCATCTTGCTTTCATCTCAAATTTATCTTTTCATTGACTTAAAGAAAACAAATTTAGAATCATTTGTTAGTTTTTGATAATAAATATATAAAAATGCACCCCTCTCTTAAGCTTTTAGATAGGATATTAATTTCATATGGAGTAAAAGCCATTTGCTGGAATTGATGATATTGTTTATGGCTAGAAAAATAAGGTTTCTCGAACCAGCCTGTCTTTGTTGGAGAAACAGAGGTCTTTTTCATCAGCCTTTATTTCCAAGAACTCGTTGAAGATATATGTATTTACAGAAGTTTGCAGGGAATAAAGTCAACTAGTCAAGGAATTGTGATGATGGGTAATCTAAGCCCAGTGAGATTCCGAATGTTCTATCGTGATTCGATATGGCCCATGATACCGCTAATGGACCACAGTCAGCTGGGAATTGGAGAAAAAAATACCAAACACCACTCCAGTATAGATTTTTGAATTAATCTCAATTTGGTAATCCCTTTCTTCTTTGTCTCTAAACCAAAAAAGTAATTTCTACTCAGCTTTGAACGCCTCTTCAACTACAAAAACACGTTCAGTCACTGATACAAGTGCTACAAATCATATGCCGAGTCCACTTCTACCTGAACTTTAGTTATGCGCAAAAGGTAAAAACCAGCTTTCATCTAACAATCCCTAGAATAAACAAACCTACAATTAGCTTAAAATCACTTGGAAATACATCCAAATTACAAAAACATGACCATTTCAAATATATATAACACTTGAAAAGGCAATAAAAGTGCAATTTTCATCTATACTTGTTCAATAAAATTTCTGGGTGAAAGGGAAAAATGGACATGATACTACAATTGAAGACTCTACCTTGAAGAAATGGTCTGGGCTTTTTCCTGGCAATAGAAAGAGACAAGAGCTTGGAGCTGAAACTTGGATTAAAAATCCAGAAAGGTGAATCATGGGATTTGAGTGAGTAAGTATAAAAACAATGATTACCCACAATTGCCATTGGCTTCGAAGATGAGAAACTCTGAGCAGAAGAAGAAAGATGGGGTCAGCGTTTAATTGATTGATTATTGTCTCCGAAGCTTACACGTTTATGCAAGTATGCAATCGATATAGGCTTTGGGGAATTTGGCCATTTAGCTTAGTTGGACAATGTATTTGATTAAATGATCTTTGACCAATAATAAAAGCAAAAAAATAAAGAAAAATATTTTAGTTGACAAAATGATAAAATTCTCCTTCAATTATCAACTCAAAACCCCTCAATCTTCCTCATTTAATCCCGTCATTTCTTCTCCAAATTCACAGTAAAATTCTAGTTTCTATTTGTTTGAAAACAACATCTTCTTCCCTTTTTATCTTCTTCAATTTTAGATCCTCAAAATCACAATCCCCATTTTATTCTCTTCGGTCATCGTTCTTGCTACCAAAAAATCACATTCTTTATTACATTCTTCACTTATTTTGGGCATCTTTCCGGTGACACCCATGGTTGCGCACCACCACCAATAGATAGCACTCATCCAGACGACAAACACCATGACTTAACATCGACCAATAATGCACCAATTCGATCTGTTGTTGCTCAAAAGGTCCGCAGTCGCGATGCCAAATCTGCTAGTTTATTGCGATGTAAAACGACACTACAGTCATAACTGCAACGTAAAACGACACTACAGTCGTTATCTGCTGTAGTTTGATTTTTTCAACGAAATGACCTCTAATAATAAACTTACTAACATGTATAACACAAAAAGATTGACTAGCCACAAAGAACGATTGGAATGACATAACTTTTATATTATCGATATAATGAAAGCACAAGTTGTCCTATTCATGTGTCGATTAAGTTAATGAACATACATCTCAACATTATACGTGTCATGTGCATATTACAACATAAATAAGTTTCACTTTATTATTTTCATGTGATAAATGGGCTGTGATTGCTTATACTTGTATTTAGATATGTAAGGAAATGTGTCATTTTCATGTCTAGTAACGACATTGGTTTCGTTTCGAAATTTTCACTTACATCTTTTTTCAACAAAACAACATTTTTAATGGACTCTCTAAAGTACGTAACATAGAA
>CAIGRF010224370.1:0-10718 GCA_903798235.1 Fraxinus ornus | reverse complement strand
CATAATTATTGATCCAGTGATGGTACAACTGGTCATGTCAAACAACAAAGTCAAATTGAACTTCTGGTTCAACATATAATTCAATTATTTAATTTTGAAGAATATGATTAAACATTATATAAATCATATATCATTCAAGTAATCAAATTAATCAATGTCATCATGACATTAATTACATGTTGTCCTACTACAGGGATAAACATGAATTCAAAATGATACATTTTTCAAAACATGTGCTACTTCGAAAGCATGTTGTATTTATTATTCTTCATTCAAAAGCAATATGTTAATATTCTTTTGAAATATTGAAATTATAATCTATGCTTTTCACGAGCAAGTAATATTCTTCTGAAATATTAATTATGATGTTGTATAACTTCAGGGACAACAATGAACTACTATTTCAAAACATTAGCTTTCGGGAGCCATATATTTGCTTCTTCAAGAGAAATATATCAATATTCTTCTGAAATATTGGAATCAGAATGTCATGCTCTTCACGAGCAATAACATATTATTATTTGAAATAATAAATTGTATAAAAATTTATTTTTGAAGAGTTAAACGCAATTTATTTTATTTAATTATGCTCTTCGAAAGCAAGTAAAATCTAATTAGAGCAACAATATTTGCAACAGACAAATCTACGATTAATATTTTCCTAGAATATTAATTATAATGATGTGTTATTTTAGGAGCAACAACATAATAAATTATTAATTTAATGTTTATAGAAGAACATCTAAAAATATTTAATTACCATGTAGACATAATATGAATTTATATAGAAAGTTAATTTTCAAAAATGTATTAGCAAAAAAACCTTCCAAACATACATTAGGAAAAAAAATCTTCATATACCGAATTTAGTGGTAGAATATTGTAGAATGAAATACATTCAATAAAATACATTCAGGAGCATACTATAGAATACTTACGCATAAAGACATTTATTAATGCAAAAAAACATGATGGCAGTTTATATAAACATGAATTAATTCAAAGACATGTGATTAAGCAGAAACTGGTGATTCGGTTTCATACAATTAATTCAAAGACAAGATTTTATGTACAGGCATGAATCATAAAGATTGTAAAGACATGAATTCAAAGATACAAATCATAGATCATGCATATGTACATTAATTTGATTAAACTTGAATGGACTAAATTCTTTATAGACATGCAAGCAGACATGTATACAGATGTGAATTGAAAACGTAAGTTAGAATCTGACTGTAAGTTTGCACCGTTATGATGTATGTGTATATTAAAAAACTATTCGCATGTCACCAAATTAATTTTGGTACATGTGATAGATGATTATGCTTAAAAAAATTACTACATTCACTAAACTTTGAAAAGTTAAGTTATCATGCTGATAATGTGTTTTGAAAAGAGAGAGAGAGAGAGAGAGTGAAGAAAGAATAAAAGTCAATAGACTTATGTGTATTATAATGAGAACCAAATCCCTATATTTATAGGGAAGGATTATGCATACATATGGTAATACGTTTTAGGCCAGTATAGGTATAATTGTCATTCACCAATAACTTACCATTTACAACAATATTCTCTTTCTAGATTCTAAGTGGTTTACAAGAGTTATTACGGAGTTTTGTCTTCTCGAATTCCAGCTTTTAATTTTTCTTAGGCCTGGTTTGATTGTCACATTTTCCATAGAAAATGTCACGTCCGAGGAAAATGAATTACATTTTGACCGCTTGATTGCAACGTGGAAATGAAAACCGAATTCCAAACAACCACTTTAAGCTGCATTTTCTTTATTTTAATGGAAAATGAATTCCTATGGGTTTGGTGGATTTTTATTTTCCAACTAACATGAAATTTGAATTCCTTTCGGCATTAGCCTATCAGACGGACCCTCAGATGAATTTGACAATCAAATAACTTGTTAGTTTCAAATGCTAAAAATAATCTTTTTAAGTATTGTCTTAGTATCTTAATAATTGTTTTTAGCAGAGTAGAGGGACTAGAGTGCAATTTCCATTAAAATCGACAACTAGGTTATGGAAAAAAAAAACCCTGAACAGGAGCTACAATTACCTTAGGATTTTGTTCTAATATTGAATAAAAATATTGTGAGTGTTATACACTAAGAGAAAATAAAAGAGAATAGAATAGATATAAGTTAATAAACTTGTGTATAGTATAATGAGAATTAAAACCCCATATATAGGAAATGATTAAAAATACAATGATAATAATTTCCAAGGTTGCAGTGGTATAGTTATCATTCACTAATAAACTTACAATTTACAGCAATTTCCCTTGAATGATATATTATAAAATACATGTCTCGTTAAAAATTTGTTTGATAAAAATCCAATTGGACAAAAATATCAAGCGAAGGAAAGAGTACAATTATTTTGGAATATTAAAAATAAATTCTGCCTTATTAAAACATTGTTAGGAAAATCCGGTGGGAAAAAACTTGAGTGCAAGAAAAAAAGTACAACTATTTTCACTCATGTTGAGCATCGATGTCATCATTTTTCTGAAGCACATGAGTATGGAAATTTTTTTGAGAAATATGTTTCATCATGTCACCTTTTATATTTCCTCCTTTGAGTTGTGAAATACAAGTTACATTGTCTTCATGCAAAATTGTTGAACTATTTTTTGTTGAAGTTAATCTGTAAGATACTTGGATATGATAGGTAATGTCTCTCAACCATACACATTCTTTGTCGTTTCATGGATTGTAATAATTTCAGAATGATTTGAAAATGTTACTGTTAAAGTTTGCTTCATAGATTTCCATGATATAGTCGTTCCTCCAAGTGTAAACACATATCCTTTTTGTAATTTAGCTTTATGTGGATCGGAGAGATAAACTACATCTGCATATCCCACTAAAACAAATCTCGACTTTTGAAAATAAAATACTCACAAATCAATAGTATCTTTCAAGTAACGAAAAATGTTTGTAATACCATTCCAATATCTTTGAGTTGCTATAGATCTATACATTGCAAAGAGATTTACAGAAAAAGCTATGTCGAGTGCAGTTTACAAGATAGGTCAATTCTCCAATTCCATTAACATATGGTATTTGAGGACCAGAAATCTTTTCTCCATCTTCAAGTAAATGAAATTGATCTTTTTTTCACATCAAGTGATTGAATTCTTTAAAAGTAAAAACATAATTTTTGTTTGATTTTGTATTATTATGCTCTTCGAGAGCAAATAAAATCTGACTAAAATATTAATATGAATTATAATGTGCTACTTTGAGTGTAGGTTATATTTTTCTATTACTTTTTCAAGAGCAATGTATCAATATTCCTCTAAAATATTAAAAATTATAATTCATACTTTTCAGGAGCAAATAATATTATTTTGAAATATTAATTATAATGTTGTACTACTCTAAGAGCAACAACATGATGGATTATCAATTTAAAGTTTATAAAGAAACATCTAAAAATATTTAATTGGGTTAAAAATATTAATTACCATATAGATGGGATGCGATATAAACATTAATTGCCAAACATGTATAAGGCAAAGAATCTTTATATGTAGAAGTTAACATAATTGATTAAATATTTTACAAACATGCAAAAGATTGTGAATTCACATATGTAGAAGTTAAAGGTATGAATAACTTCAAAATGAATTTCACATGCACAAAAGTTAAAGGTATGAATTCCACATATCAAAATGCATGAATGAAAGGTATGAATCAAAAGGCAATAATTACTACAGAATTAATGTATATGTAAAAAAAATTCTCATGTATATAAAAAAATTTGAGAATTAATGCATATGTATAAAGAAAAAAATCACATGTCACCAAATTAATTTAGATTTACGTGATAGATTATTATGCTTATAAAAATTATTATCTTCTAACTGATTCACTTTGATTTTGAAATAATCGTGCTGATAGCATATTATAAACTGAGAGAAAAAAAGAGAGAAGTTAAAAAATTTGTGTGTATTGAAAACCAAAACCCTATATGTATAGGGAATGATTAGGGATACAATGATAATATTTTTTAGGACTCCAAGATACAATTATCATTTAGTTAATAAACTTATCATTTACAACTGTGAGTATTTTGCTTAATTTTAAGTGTTCAGTTCTGAATCAACAAACTTTTGAGTGCTGATCTTACTCTACTATTTCCAGTGCATCATAATGAGTACTAATGTACTATTAAAAATTTCTATTGGATAGACAATTTATATTTCAAGGATTCTTTGTATATCTCTCACGTCTTGAGAATATTAAAAAATTGTATTGAATGCTTAAAATATTTTTATTGATAAACTACTCCCAAAGTCGTTAAAAATGTATCATATCCCATTTATTAATTACTTGTTTGCAACTCTGAGCAGTTGACACTGTGTATAACATATAGGCCATTTCGATAGCCTTTTTTTTTTTTTTTTTCCATGGAATTAGCAATTGATTTTCCATTTTCCATCTTTTTATTTGTTTGATAAGCAAATTTTTCTTGATAAATGATTTTCCACCCAACCCCCACATGACCCCTTTTTCCTTGTTTTCATTGAATTGGTTTTCCCACCACTTTAGTGGGAAAATGGTTTTCCAATATTTTTTTTTTTTTTTGGCAATGTAAACAAATTCTATCCCTAATTCTAAACCTAGATTTCTTTTTCATGGAATTAGCAATTGATTTTCCATTTTCCATCTTTTTATTTGTTTGATAGGCAAGTTTTTCTTCACAAATGATTTTCCACCCAACCCCCCACATGACCCCTTGTTTTCATTGTATTGGTTTTCTCACCACTTTAGTGGGAAAATGGTTTTCAAATATTTTTTTTTTTTTTTTGGCAATGTAAACAAATTCTATCCCCAATTGTAAAAAGTAAAAAAACCCCTTTAATGGACAATTTCTATGAAAAAGAAGCCAAACGAATACCAAAAGATCTAAATTTTCAACATTTTTCAAGTAAAAAATTATACCAATCAAATATAATTAATTGTCAATTCCCAGTAAAACAAGTTCTAGACAATTCAATTCCTTGAAATTCACTTTATTTCCACCTAAATTCCATTCTTCCAATCAAACGAACCCATATAAAAAGCCTATTTAAGATATTACTGAAAAGTTAGTATTTCTTGTATGCCTTGGGATTAAAAAGCAAACATACATTTTCTCTGTACATCGCTGTTAAGATGATCTTGTCACAGATTTTGGTTGTTTTGTGGGGAAAATGATCATCAAGAAGTAGGTTATTTGATCTCGCTTAGTTGAATTAAAAGGTCAAATGATTTGAAAATATTATGAGTGTTATGCCCACACCATAATTTTTTATAAATATGTTACATATTAATTGCATTATCGCGACCCCACCTTTTTTAAATCATTAAATTTGTGTCCGTTACTTTTTCTTCGCATTCTTATCATTAACATTTCATTAATTAGCAAATTTTGTCCTTACAAGTTCTGTCCAAAGGTTTCATCAGGGTTGTCTTTTTCTTAACCACGATGAAGAGGATGTTCTCACAGAAGAAACATTTATGAAGTAAAGTTTAGATTATTCTGAAAAATTTCTCACAAGAAGAGCATATCACAGAGAGGCATTCAAGAAGACAATGACGAATTTACGAATAACATGCGCTTGAAATTTCTTGATGGGGATCTTTTTTATGGAATCTGAGAATGATGACGACCGCAAGTAAATCATACTCACCAAACCATGGAACTTTGATTGGGCACTTCTTGTTTTCTCTACCATGGAATCTACTAAGATCCCATCCGTTGGCAAAAATATCGAGAAATCTTAAATTCGAGCTCAGAAAAACTACCAAACGAACACCAATCAAGTCTTCCTTGACCCAAAAAATTGCACTTGGTTGCCTCACGTTTTCACCCCACAAAAGAGAATTACGGTGATTGGTTTGCACCCACAAAGGAAGGGTAGAATAGAGATGACAATTGGAACTTAACGAAGAAGAATCAAAGCTGGGCAAAACCTCACATTTTCTCTAATTGTAACACACAACATGTGGCTGCCAAATGAAGAAGGAAATAGATATATAGCCAAGCCAATTAGGTAAGCAATTGAGCCAAGTTACCAAATGGACCAAAGACAAACCTAAACAACAAATGGGCTAACTCATGAATGGGCCATCCTAAGTGAATTGGTTGTTTTCGGGTTGAGCCAAGCACTATTCCGTTGATAAATTATCTAACATCGTTTTAAATCATCGCCTGGATTTATTTTGTATTAAAAACCCAACAAATCTCCACCTTGAAACACAATCAACATGCAAGCAAACAAACATAAAGTTTATACTTGTATAATCAGGGTAACTAAATAAATTTGGAATAATAGACCTTACCTCATATCTCGAAGCCAAAACACACATCATACATGTCTATATACTCACCGGGGCCAAGATTAAGAAGATCCAAGTAGAAGCATATAATCACAGTAATCAATCAAGAGTAAATTAAACACATACAATGGAGATGTAATATAGGAAAATACATAGATCTTTCTAATATGTTCAATAAAGAACATAAGACTAACATCAAGTTAATCAAACAAATGGCCAATACAAATACAACAAATCCATTAACAATCCAACGAAAAGATCTCACCACACTTATTCTACCCCATTCCGTGTAACTCTCACTCCGAGAACACTCACTAGACTATTCACTACTCATGTTTAACTAGTAAACTACTATAGATCCTAAGTTCATGGTATAATTATTGTGTGAAAATATATTTCGAATTAAAATTACTACAAGTGTGCGGTTTGTTAGTAAGTAATAAAGTGGAGTTTTTGAATTCGAGTATCGTCCTACGGAGATCGGTTAGTTCAATTTTAATTATTGCGACATTAAACGAAATAAGAGTAAAATGGTGTATTTGTTTGTGCCAAAATTATGAATAAATTAATTTACTTATGTAATTATGAGTAAATTAACTAAACTAAATGCAAATTATTCTAAATGTGGATTAATGTGTTCAATAAATAACAAACGTACTAGGATACTGAATTCCCATACAATAATCAGTTTTAACCCTAGTTTTACACATTGACAACACGATTGAATTTTGACGAATCAATGTTCCTATTTTATTTAAAAATCTATCTCGAGTAATGTTAAACCTACTTTTATATATGACACAATTATATTTCTATGATGGATGTGAACATATAAAAGTGCATGAATTTTCATGAACACTTAACGATTTACATAGAGCATAGTGATATATTTTTATCCCCTATCGGACCCTATGAAAATTTATATATGTTGAACCTATTTTTCTTCTTTCGAATGCATAAAATAGGCCACGAAATTCACACAACTACTGTTCACAATAATTGTGGAGAAAAGAGAATCATATAAATCATTCAATATTCAAAAATGTGTTTGTGTCGAATATATAAAAATAAAAATAAAAAACTCATATTATATGGTTCATCATTCTCCTAGTATAAAGAAAACTAGCCCAACATGTTATGAATAAGAAAACAAAATATATAACCCGATTAATCTTTAATTGAATTTTCGTGTTCTTGGAATCGATCTTCACGTTCTTGCCTCCAAAATATGAAGAATATATGATTTTTAGGTATATATAGGATGCCCGTGTTGTGGTCAAGTTTGTTATATATAGGATGCCTAAAATCTTGTTACCAAAGTAGAGTTTCACTTGAAAAATGAACAAAATCTCGCCAAAAGTTTGTACTATGCAGCCACATAGTACATTTATAAGCGGTCGCATAGAAAGATGTACAACCATCAATTTTGGCCTTGGAATACATGATACGGCCACATCAAATTAGACATATGCAGCCTCATAGGTGTACATTTTTTCCCACCAGATAGCCTTTACTATTCTTATGATATATTTCTTTCCTAATATCCAATTAAGGTGATTCAAAATGAATTGAAAATATAACTCAAAGGGCTACAAATATTCCAGAAATATAAATTTTCCAATTCGGACATTTCCTATGACAAAAATGGTTCTCAAACTAAGACTGAAAATCAGAAACATAACTTTTTCGGTTGGAAGTTGATATGTGATAGTACTTGGACTATATTTTATCCATTTGGCTTCTTTTCTCATCCAATCAATGCCTAACACTCTCAAATCTTTATCGTGAGGTTCGACGTAACTTTTGAGTATTTACAATTCAGTTCTCGAACTTTGTTTTTGATACAATTGAGCCCTTTTTTGCTATCTTTGCATTCTTTTCTCAAATTCTTCATCAAATATTGAATTTTACCTACAAAATAAAATATAACACAATTTAAGTAGTATTTTATCCAAAGAACAGTAAAATATCATCATTTAGGATCTTGAATAAGTGTAGAAGTTACACTTATCAATAATTATCTATCACTATCTCACTTTTCTCAATCAAGTGGATAATAGGTCTCCACCTAACGAAGTGATAGAAGTTTCACTTTCACACTCCATTCGATCAAGATCTTAACAGATAGAGGATTTCAACATTTAATCACATCACCTCTCGTGATTCATAGGTTACTCTCCACATTCCCTACATATCACCAATCTATCCTTAGGCATCTATACGACACATTACCAATAGACATACTTACTGCTAATGCCCACTATCCATGCAAACAAATTATGCACAGTAATAAGATCACTCTCAAATTCTTGCAAATGTATACATCAAATATGTTAAAAATGTAACATAGAACAGTGCAATAGAATCAAGCAATCACGCACATTTAGCGACCATAAAGGTTAGGGCTCAATTTAGATCAACCCACACACCACAAGATTATTTCAATACTAAAACTCAAGAAATTCGCAAAGGATTTATCCCACAAAGGGAAAGGTGAATGTGACACTTACAAGGAAAAGAGAAGGAAGAGTCAGTTACTTCACTACACTTACAAAAGAAGCTCACAAAAAGAAAGAAGATAACCCACACATGGCTGCCTCATATAATCTTACAAACCACACGGCTCACAAAGATGGAGAAAACAACTACCACTCTTTCTTCTCATTACCACACTTTCTCGCACCATTCACAGAGCAAAAGGAGCATGCCGCGAATTTCACACAAATGCAAAACCAATAAACAGGGTTACTCTCAGTAAACGTCACACGGGTCATAACTAAAGCCAATTGCAATGTTCGCCTCGCATATTTCCTCATTTTTCTTCTTATTATCCTTCATAGGACATTTTCTTTCAATATATCTGAAATACCACAGTTAAAAACACCTCTTACTTTTTGCATTTACCTTAGATCATATTTGCTATCAATAATTTTATATAGAGTTTTTGTTTTGTCAAATTGAAAAATCACATTTTTGCTATTAGAAAAACACACTGAAAAAAGTATAGTCAATTTACAAAAAAATGCACAAAATACAAAATGAACCAAACAATGACCATAAGCAAAGTACAGACACAATTCATACAAATAAGTCAAACAAACTTTCCTAAGGTCCCCGGCAATTCTAATAGTGAAAAAACAAAATGGCAATAAATTCACAAAGAACTCACGACAACATGCACAACAATTAATTCCTAGGCCTAGTAATAGACAATGGTTACCCTACACGGTAACCACAAATCTGATGTCATCCCACATGACTTCTAATGCGAAAAGTAAATGGCTATCCCACATGATGATAATGATAATAATAATAATAATAATAATAATAATAATAATAATAATAATAATAATAAAGGAAAGAACAAGATACTGAGCAGACCAAATCTGTGGATTGGTAAATAATGCAAGATGTAAATTCACTGCTTTACGGTCACCACTGTTCACCCTAAAACTTTTAGCAACTATGGTAACCAATCAACAACATTCATACCCAAACGTCCAAGAGCAAAATAACCAAAATTTTACATGTATCCCTCAAAACATAAAATGGACACCACTGCAGGGTCGCCTTGCCACTAGCAAAACTCTGTCTTTTAGAATCATCGCCAAAATGGTCTCTACTCGCCCCCACACGCGCTACTATCGACGGTCACGCGCATGCAACTCAACTGCGCCTCAATCTGCAGATCACGAATCGGGCCTTTGTTTCTCAATTTGTATCTAGTTTGGCCGAAAATCAAGTAAAATAGATCCGGGAGTTTCAAAAAAATTCCAATTTTCTACCTATTTTGCTAGCTTCGTTTCAAACCACTTCCAGCCAGTTTGCCCCAATTTTTAAATAGATTTCTTAACAATACAAGCTTTGATACCATTTGTTGGTGGAAATACCTAGAATTCTTGAATTTGGACTTAGAAAAATCACCAAACAAACACCAACCAAAGCTTGCTAGACTCACAACTTGCACTTGGTCGTCTCACATTTTCACCCCCCACACAGGCGAAAACCTCACATTTTCTCTCAATGCAACACACAACACATGGGGAAATACATGGAAATAGCCTAAATAATAGAATACCCTTTCCATTTTAGCCTTTGACTATTCAAAGGTTAAAAACTACCAAAAATATCCCCAAAACATAGAAATTTCAACCAAGTCATTGGTGTGCTGTCATAGACACCCAAAAATAGTCCTTAAACCTCTAAAACTAATGTAGTAATAGAAGTAATGGTCGATCCCACGAAAAGTGTGCAATTCAACAATTTATGCTTCGTATAACGATTGGGGGGTTTTTTTTATAACGAAATCAATCTTATAACAAATAACAATGTAAATTAACGAATTGTATTAAATCAATGAAACGAGTCTTGATCAAAG
>CAIGRF010224342.1:12777-26631 GCA_903798235.1 Fraxinus ornus | reverse complement strand
TATTAGTTATTGAATATTTGAATTTTAGAATTAAGTAGTAGAATAGTCAGTAGTGTTTGAATTGAACATTGAATTTCAGTACTATTTTGGTACTCAAAATCGTCGTTTTCAATTCTCTTAGTTAAATAAAAAAACTTCGGGGGCTCCGCCCCCCTTCACCCCCCGTATTTTCGCCCTCCCCAACTAAAAATTCTGGCTACATCCCTGGCTGCTTGATTGTTTCAGTTCCAGACAAGATAAAAGGGTTTGGGTGTGTGTGTTCATAAGTTTCTGTTGCAATCTTGCCATTCCATCACAGAAGAGAATGGGCTTCTGAATTTGAAGCCAGTGAGGTAACAATGAGAATTCCTCTTGTGAGGGCCTGTCGTATCTGTAGTATGTACGGAGGACATTTGATGCTGATGAATGAGGATGACGATGTGGGTAGTACAGTTAACTTCCTCTGATTGAGATTTAAAATCATGTGGTTTACAACTGCTGATACGGCTGCCGTCGACATTTGCAGGTTCCGGTGAGTGTGCTGCCATGATTTAATACGAACAAAGGGGAGGACATCCGATTTTTCAAAGATAGTAAGAGCCTATCAGTGTTTGGATTTAAGCTGTGTAAATACTAAGAGTAATGTTATTCATTCTCAGTGAGGTTACAAACATAGTCTATGTGACATTAATGTGGCATTAAATAATATGTGAAATTAAATAAGTCATTTAATTTCACATTTCATTTAACCTATCACTTAACGCCACATAAACTGTGTTTGTAACCCACTTATTTAATTTTACATATCATTTAATGACACATTAACGCCATATAGACAGTGTTTGTAACCTCAATAGGGATGAATAACATTACTTAAATACTAAAGGAGACTTCTATTTGTAAAATTTATAAATTATTTTTGTTACTAAATTAAAAATACAAAATATTATATATTGGAAAATTTCATTATTTTTGAAACTTATTTTGAAGTGGTTATAATCCAAATAAATTTAAACTTGTTTTCTCTAAAAATAAGAAATTAATTATATGAATTTAAAATGTTAATTTGGTTGTCTTGGCTGGTTGCTTGCAGAATCTGTGCATGCGCAAAGCTTTGGAAAATATTTCTTATGCTCGGTGAATCATGTTACATATACATTATTATTTACATTAAGTTTGGCATCCCAACACGTCATCCATCATATAGCCATTGATTTTTTGCAACACCTGGCCAGATCTGGCCACAGATAGTGGAATGTCAACAACAATATAAACAACGATGTACATATAACTTAATTCAAGTTTAGTATCATCTTTCTTATGTAATGTAACATCATTAGTCATGGTAATGAAAGTTCATTGCATTTTTGCATCATTGAAAAGTAGCAAGTGTCCTGATAGTAATCAACCTTGAGTGCAGTCAAAGTTGCTCTTATATTCACCTAATGCTAACTGTGTCATGACTCTATTGGTTACTCTACCACATCATAAAATCCCCATTAAGACTTATTATGAAAGAGGACATTGATAGCCATTAAAGAAATAAGAAAACAAACTCTATATACCCAGCTGATCGATCCACTACCACTATGACTCCTACTCGAAATTCGTTCAATTTTCGTAATTAGATACACGAGGAATGTAAACTTTCTGCAAGACTGCAAATTCACTAAACCAGAAAGTGAGAAAACGATCACACCATATCAGAAAAGATACTATCACTTATCCTGTGCCTGAAACAAATACTAACCTTGTCCAGGTTAGTCGTACATTCTTATTATTATAAGATAAATAATCACCAACAAGCTACAGAACAAAAAAAAAGTTATTAGTGTCCTATCACGAATAGCTAAATATGTGCAGCTGATATTGGCCTTTCAGAGATGAGAAAAATAACAAAGAATGATAGACTGATAGTTTAAATAGATAATCGACTAAATTTACACCGCTATTAAGCATCCAATACCTCAAATCGTAGTAAACTGATTTGCTGTTATGGGCATCTCAGACAACAAAGTAATCAATGAATCAACACCACCACAGGTAAAATTCTCCTCTTCCTGAAATAATAATTTTAACAATGTAATAAATACATTCACTCCAAAACTGTTCAGAAAGGAAACCCTTTACTGAGGTTCTTCTTCGAAGACTCTGCTAATCGTTTGACACATTTAGCATTTTTATAGAAAGTGGTTAATTCGTTGCTCACATCCTCTGAATGACAAGTAATGAAAGCAGCGATTAACCGCTTCTCTGACATCCTCATTGCTCTAAGCATTGCAGGTCCTTTAATTTGAGGGACAAGACCCATATCCTCTATTTTTCCTGCTAAAAGAAATCGTGGCTTTAAGATGGCTTCCAAGTTGAAGAAGAGCAGAAATGGGTTGGGAAGTACAACATTGGCCGGTAGCTTCATCGTGCCCAGTACATAAGTCATGTTTCTCTGAACTTTATCAACTGAGAGTGTCAACACAAGTGGAGACCGTCCGAAAAGCTTGAAAACCTCGTCCTCTGAAAACCCATATTTCTCTAAATTCATCACCTTTTCACGAATGGTCTCAATGCGTGATATGGCGAAAAGAGTAACCACATGTTTGTACATCCTGGATTCCTGTGAGACCCCAGTTCTAGAAATGTAATCCAACTTCTCACTGTCTAGCGTAGTTCGTGGAATTAAGGTGGGACGAGATAGAAGCATAGGAATCAAGTCCTTTCTGCTAACACCCAGTTTCTCATATATGGCAATGACAGGTTTAATTTTATTGTGGAAGTCATAGGTAAGTAAAGAAGGATTGCGCACAATAGCCTTAAGCAGGACCTCCTTTGAGCCAAACAAGGCTCGAAAATATTCAAGGCGTTCATTCAACCATAGATTTATTCTACAGTTGAGGAATCGAGGACGGCAGTGAATGATTTTTACGAGGTCAGAGGAGGTGATGCCCAAGTCAGTAAGTATTTCAAGTTTGCTTTGAAGGATCTTGACGTCCATTTTATGCAAGGATGGCCGGCGCTTAAAAATCTTGGATATATCATCATCGCTACAACCCCATTTCCTCAAAATATCTGCTGAGTCTTTTGGTTTGTCTATACAATCTGGTATTTCTATCGTTTCATCTAGAATATCAACTGAAGGAAAAACTGTGGTATAAAATAAACTAGGGCTGACAATATAAGAAGGTGAATTCAAAGGAGGTAACTTGAAGCTCTGAGAGGTGGTAGCATCAGCGTAATGAAGTCGATGAAAGCCCTGAAAACATGCATTATAATATTATTATCGTTCACTATAAGAAATGAAACAATAAAACAGTACACAAGCAGGGAGTTGATGAAAGAGTGATTCCACTAAAATTTTGTTATTGAATTTGTACAGCTTCATATATATATATATATACAATCAGTGAGAAGAATCTAGAAGAAGGGAAATCTATGCCACTAGCTATACAAATCAAATCTAATTGGCTATTGAAAAAGAATCACATAACCATAAATATTCTAATAGAAAGTGGTCCTGTTTGCTCCACTTGCAGAATTCTTCTATCCTCTGTCATCATTAACGTTTGTATCCTCCAAGCTATGGCTTTCTTCCTGCTGATCCAGATTCCCATTAGCTAGTTTACTTGCTGCTGGTCCTTCATCAGTTGAGCTTGATGTTTTAACATCCCCCGCAAGATGGAGAGTGGATGTCAACAACTCCCATCTTGTTCATATGATGATAAAACTGAAATGAAGCTAAGGCTTTAGTCAAGATATCAGCAATTTGAGAATTACTACTAAGATACTCAGTAATCACATTTCCTTCCTGAATCTTGTCGAGTATTGAGTAGCAATCCAGCTCTATGTGCTTTGTTCTCTCATGAAAAACTAGATTTACTGCCATGTACAAAGTTGATTTGTTGTCACAAAACAAATTAGCAACTTGTGGATGATCAATTCTCAAGTCTTGAAAGAGATACCCGAAGCCAAGTTAACTCACAACACACATTTGCCATGACCCTATATTCTTCCTTTGCTTTGCTGAAGACCTGGATATTGTATCCTATTTCTTAGATTTCCAGGATATTAAAGAGGATCCAATAAGAACAATATCCTGTTATACTTCTTCGCGTATCTGGACACGCTCCCCAATCAAAATCACTATAGGCATTGAGTTATAATTCTGAATTAACAGGAAATAACAACCCTTGTCCTGGAGCTCTCTTTAATTATCCTAACACCTTGTGAGCAGCATTCGAGTGGGAAATGCGAGGAGTGCTCATAAATTGACTCAATAGTAGAACCAAATATGAGATATTAGGTCAGGTGATGGTTAGGTATAGCAACCTACCAACAAGCCTTCTGTAGATTGTAGGATCAGGAAGAATCTCTCCACCAGTCTTAGAAATCTTGACATTCTGATCCAAAGGTATTCTAGTTGGTGTACACCCTATTGTTCCTGAATTAGATAGTATGTCTAAAGCATACTTTCGTTGACAAATATAAATACCTATATCAGACCTTGCTACTTCTATTCCCAAGAAGTATTTCGGTGCTCCTAAATCCTTGGTCTTAAATTTCTCGTCAAGTAAGCTCTTGTAAGAATAAATGTTGTCCATACTATTCTAGCCACAATTATGTCATCCACATAAATAAGAACACCAATGAAATAATTCTCATAGACTCTATAAACAAGTTGTAGTCAGCATTTGATTAAGTGAATCAATGCCCGATGGTAAAGGTTGAAAGTTTGGAGTACCATTGCCGAGATGCTTATTTAAGCTCATATAAACTTTTGAGTAGCTTACACACCTTTGAGTGACCTACATTAGGATGACCAGGGGGCACCTCCATATATACTTCTTCATTATATCTGAAACAACAAAAGACAACCAAGATTTGTGAAGTGCATTCAAGCTCGGGCTCGGGCCATGGCCTTTTTTTAATAGATGTTTTATGAATGTGGAAGGCTTGGCTCTATGGGTGGTTTTTTTCTCATATTGGTAGGTGCTTACTACTCCTTATGGCTTCCTCACCTAGAGTTGAGGTTTCCTCCTTCGATCTTCTCGAAAAATTTGAGACTTTTGTCTAAAAAAATTATAATCATACACACACATGAATGTAATGAGTACATATATATTTCGAATAATGTTATTTGTATAAAGTGGTGATCATCCTCAAGTGATGTGAGGTGAAATAATAAGATCAATTAAAACTGTGATCTGATATTCATTTTATTGGTCTTTATCATTTAACATCACATAAAAAATAAAAATCATCCTCACTCTAATCAAATAACATTAATGGTATAGTTAGTGGAATAGTGCAAAAAATTTGAAAATGTTACGATAACATACAAGTTATTTTTTTAGTGGTGATGGACCCTCTCATTAAATTATTTGGGTTTAGTAAATATAGAAAAGTTTCATAAAATTAATATTTTTGTGATAAAATCTAACAAATTACATTATTAATGAATTGTACAATTACTATAAATTATCGACTTACAAATAAATTGTTGGAAAAATGTTTAGAATTAACATTAGAATCACGTTAAATGCCTTATCAAACAATTTTTCACATTCATACAGATGTTCCTTTCTCAACTCAAGAAGTTTCACACAAGAGCACCTTCACCTCAATTAACTCTGCTTTACAGTCAATCCGTGAATGCAGCTTCAATATTATCTTCAAAGCAAAATGCAACTAGCCAATTCAACCCAGCAGATTACAGTTACACATATGCAGATGAAAAAGAAACCAAGAATTATGCTAGCGAGCTGAGCAACTACGTTAAGGCATCAAACTTGGGCAGGGCTAGAGCAATCCACGCAAGACTCATTAAAACTTCATGGTTTGTGTTAGATTCTTTGTATCTTCACAACCATTTAATTAATGCGTAGGATGTGATGGTGTTTTCTTTCAACTATGGCATTTTATTGTGATGTTTCGAAACGACTTTCTGATATATGATTCCCCTTTTATGGTAATAGTCTTTCATTTCAAACTCTCCTCCATTGTCAGTTCTAATGATCTTTATTCGTGATTGAAATTGAGTGTTTATTAAAGCACAAAAACCTTGTAAAGCAACTGATATATTTTTCAACATATAAACCCATGTGCATCTACTAAAATCATAAACTATTGATAGAAAATATCTGGATCCATCATAGTTAGTCTCACTACAAAGACCCCAAATATCATGAGATCAAAACTATTTTTGGACTTGTGATGACTGACAGAGAATGGTTGTTTATGCATTTTTGCCATAGGACAAACAGAACAAGGTTCATTACTAGATATAGGAACACAATCAATACTTATCAAGTCTAGTCTAGAATAAGATGGATGTCCCAGCCTATAGTGCCAGAGATCAAAACTCTCATACCTACTAAGTGCCAGGTAACATGGAGGTTTTATTTGAAATAAGGGAAAAAACTCTTGATAAGGCTGAAGGAGAGACTTGACATTGCTGCAAGTGGTATAAACCTTGCCTCACTTTACCCATTCTCGTCGTTCTCCAAGTCAAAAGGTCATGTACAAAAAAAAATTCAGGAAAGAATATAAGACAACATCTAGATCTTTGATTAACTTTCTAGCAGATATCAGGTTACATGAGAAGGATGGAACACAAAGCACATTGTGCAAAATCAGGTTCTCGGTGATTTGTACAACCCCTATGTATGTGACATTAACCAAATCAACATTTGGAAGGGAAACTAAATAAGAGACTTTGGCTTTAATGGAGCTGAAGGAAGTGGAGCAATCATATGATATGTTGCTCATGTGTCTATTATCAATGGTGTATTAGAACTCTTGTTAGATTTGTTGCCACATGCACATAGGTAATGGGAAATACCAGAGAGTTTTGGGATGTGTGTCTGCAGAGTTGATGCAGTAAGGCATTGAATATTTTGTGACTTGAGTAGAGCTAGAAGCTGTGCATGCTGCTCTTGAGTAAATGCCACATGATTGCTATTGCCAGCATCTTCATGTCCTTGCAAGAATACCTAATTGCTAATTTGCTGAGGAGCTTCCCATTCTATGTAATTTGTGTCCAAGGGGATATCTATGGATTTTGAAACATTTGTCCACTGAGTGTCCTGACATACGGCAATGGCTACAAACTAGTTTGTTGGGATTAGCCTTAAAGCATCTTTCTAATGAATGTCCAGGTTCCTTGCAGAAGGTACAATAATATTTCCTTTATGTTATTCCATTATGCTTCAATGCATCACTGAAAGTCCCTCTAGTTGCTAGTGCCATTGAATCAGGTACAGAGAGGTCAACTAAAGTTTTTCTCCTCTTTTTTTCGTGTTGGATTATAGAGTACACCTCATTGAGAGTAGGAAAAGCCTTAATTAAGAGAATCTGAGCCTTGAGTGCTTTGTATGAATCATTCAATCCCATTAAAAACCTCATTACCCAATCTCTTTGCGGTTACTGTTTCAATCTTCCACGGGTACTTCATAGTTCATTCATTCACCAAGGAGAGTCTTATATTTTGAGAAATAAATACTTAGAATATCCTGATTTTGCAATAAGGTAGCAACTTGTTTTACCTCATAAACACGTGGAGCATTTTGCTGTGCTAGTCGATGTTCTAGGTCCAGCCAGAGTTATTGAGCCGTGTCAGCAGGACTCAACATCAATGGACGTCGTGGTTTTCAACCAAGCAATCGCTATGTCATTGCACTGAAGTCAGTGTTCCATCAAGAAGTCGTTGGGATCTGCTGGTTCAGATAGGCTCCCATCAATGAAGCCGAGTTTTTTTTTTTATTTGGAGGGCTCTCTTCATAGATCTTGCCCAAGCATAATAGTTGGTATTGTCAAGGACATGAGTTACCAATACTTCTCCAGAACTATCATTCCCACCAATGTAGTAGGGACTACAAGGATCATTAGGATTTGGAATAGGATGGATGCTTCGTGTTGGATTTGTGTTGGCATTTGATTAGTGTTTGAATTTGGATTTGGATTTGTTGAGTCTATCGTAGTGCTATGAGCATCAACCATAGCTAGGGCTCTGATACCATATAAGAAATGAAGCAAAAAACAATAAACGAGCAGGGAGTTGATGGAAGAATGATTCCACTAAAATTCTGTTATTGAATTTGTACAGCTTCATACAGATATATATACAATCAGTGAGAGGAATCTAGAAGAAGGGAAATCTATGCCACTAGCTATAAAAATCAAATCTAATTGGCTATTGAAAAAGAATCACATAACCATAAATATTCTAACAGAAAGTGGTCCTATTTGCTCCACTTGCAGAATTCTTCTATCCTCTGTCATCACTCACGTTTGTATCTTCCAAGCTATGGCTTTCTTCCTGATCCAGATTCCCATTAGCTAGTCTTGCTTGCTGCTGGTCCTTCATCAGTTGAGCTTGATGTTTTAACAGCTTTCTTATAGTGCTTTTGTTACTATCTAAAGGCCTGGCGCGGGGGAAGGATGCACATATACACAAGCATACACACAACTTCCACACAGAATCGTCAATCCGTAAATCAAAAGTTGCGAGGGGGGATTAGCATATATAAAGTTAGTCAGATACATTAGTGATTTCACCAACTTAATAAAGCAAGAGGCACTCCAATGGCATATAAACAAGAGCTACTATTATTCCATGTTTTCCTAACTCCAAATTAGTAAGAATGACAGTGATAATTCATTGCTCTTCAAATTGGCCTCATAGTGTTTCTAATTGCTAAGTATAAAAGAATAAGTTAGATAAACTCAACTTGTTCTGTTAATCCAATCTCCAGAATGGAGACGCTTTTGCTGATGCTTTTGTATATCCTTAGAGAGAATCAAATTCCAAACAAACTATTAGCTGTACTACTCAATAAAATATGAGAAAATTGGTGACACCAAACACAAACAAATTCTGGCATTTGAAAACATAAAATAAACCTGGTAAACAAATTGCTAAATCTATTTCCTACATAAAGAAAATGTAGTAAAAAAATTAAAGAAGCAAAGAAGAGGAACTTACGGTGAAAAAATGGGAGGTTTGAATGTGGAAGCGGCGGGCAAAGAGAGAAGCACCTCGGTATAACGCGGCTAATAATACTACCATTTATTGACTTAGTTTATTAAACAAGAAGCATAGAAACGTATTGCATCGGCTGCTACTGGAAAACGCCGGACCTCCACCCTAGATCAAATACAAGACGGAATGGAAAATCCGGCAACCTCCGCCTGGTAAATGGAAAGAGAAGGGTTCTGGTGGAAGTGGATACCAGTTACTGAGTCCCAGTCTTTTACCCGACCCATTTAGCTAATGGGTCCCGTTGGTTTTCTTCAAAACAAAGACCCATCAATAATTTTCACCCACTCTTTTCATTGCCCATTTTTTGTGAAAATTAAAATGGGAAAAAATCATATATCGTACACATAAGTCAATTCAAAACTCAAACAATAAATTTAAATTATCAAAACTCAGATAACTAAATATTTTTAAAAATATTTTATTAATTAAATATATTAAGATCACAATTATATAATTAATAATCATAGTTACGTAATTATAAGTCACGACTTATTTATTTTTCACATATTATCAAATTAATTGGTCAAAATTATTTTTCAGTCACAAAAAATCACAAATTTAAAAGTCGCAATTTATTTAACGGTCACATATTTTCAAGTTTTTAGGTCGCATATTATTTATTGGTCACAAATTACCGATCACATATTATTTATTGATCATAAAATATTCAATGTATTCATCACAATTTTAGATAATTGGTCACATATTATTTATTGATCACAAATGAACAAATTTACTGATCACGATCAATCAAATAATTGGTCACAAATACACTCAACTACCATACCCACTACCACGACCACCACCAACACTAACATCACCACTGCTCGCCGCCGCCACCACCACCGCTCGCAACAACCAAAACCAATGCTTCACCGCAATCAACCACCTGCACCAACCACTTGTACCACCACCCACACTGCACCATTACCACAGTTTGTATCCACAAATCACCACCATCACCACCTTCTTAAATCAATAATCTTCTTCACATCTACCACACCATACCACAACCATCAATATAACACGCAAGAAAATAGATGGACAGAAAACGAAAAAGAATTCGAAGTGCACCGTCACCGTTATTAGAAACGTGACGATGTTGTGCAGCAACGCCCCGCTTCAACTCTGCTTCATGTGGCACTAGGCGGCGACACTGCGCCTATCCAGTGCGGTGTTGCAGCAACTGGTCGTCGACGGAGGTGTGAGATGATGAACATAATAGATTGTTGTGAAATGAATGAGATGGTGTGAAATGAATTAGGGTTTGTTGGAGTGGGTGGATTGACGATAGTAGGTTAATTAATTTAACAATAATATTATTAATATTAAAAATAAAATATGATCTGATCTGATTTTTGTATAAATAATTCTTAAACTTGATTTTTGAAATTGGAAGTTGAAAAAAATAGTTTGGTGTAATTTTCACAATTAAAATTTAGATTTTTTAATATAGGTCAAAGTCAACCATTAATTTTAATCATACATTTCATGGATCCACAACTTTTATAGTATACATTTCATGGATCCACAACCTTAATGCGTACCAAATAGGGGCATAGATTTAAAAAATAAAATACGATAGTTAATAACACATCATATGGACGTGGCTCCTTGAAATCTACAACCTACCTCCTTACGTCTTGGAAATNCTTGGAAATCATTATTGCAAAAATTCAAAATTAAAAAAAAAAAAAAAAAAGAATGAGGCCATGTTTGATCCACATTTAAAAAAATGCATTCTTTCAATAATCATTTTTAATCATACAATCTTCAATAAAATAATATTATACGTAGATTAAAAAATTTCCTTCTTTTTAACCATATATTTTTTTATCACATCACTATTTAATGCAATATTTAATTAAGAATGCGATCATGCTGATTAAGACTTGGTTAGGACATAAATGCTACTTTTTGATAAAAGTTAGGGTAAAATGAAATTTGTCCATAAAAGTAAGTACATTTTTCGGACAAAACTCGTCAAAAAGAACTAATTATGCCAAAAATAAAAAAGAATTTGGATCATCTATGCCAATATTTAAATATTTGGACCAAAGTGGAAGATAACAAAGGTTTGAGACCATTTGCACCAATTTTCCTATACTATAATTCAAGTTGTTGACTTGTCACTATTGCTGAATTGAGGCTGGCATCAATCTCGCAATCACAAAAATGGAGAGTTCTCAGGCTAACGTTCTTGGCTTTGATTACTGGCTCCAATGGCAAGTCCTTGTATGTGCTCTAATCTTTTTGCTCCCGGGAGCCGTTGCAGTCATCCTCCTCAAGAAGAGGACCAGCGCCGGCAGTAACCCACTCAACTCCACTGATTTGTGGGTCCCATGTTGGAGAAACCTCAGCCCAAAATGGCTTCTGTTCTACCGAGCAATCGCCTTTGTTTCCATGTCTTTTCTGCTCTATGAGATTGCTGCTGCTTTCGGATTCTTCGTCTTCTTCTTCTACACCCAGTACGGAATTTTCTTCCCTCATACGTACAGTACAACGTCGTATTGGTTACTGGAACTGGATCGCATTTTTGTCTTTTACTTTAATTAATCTGTAGTATAAAAACTTTAAGAATCTGGCGATAGAGGTGGCAGAATTCTAATCTGAGACCTAGGTAGTAGATTCTTTGACTTAGATTGCATCCTCGCCCCGGGGCGTGGACTTGTCCCATTTCCTGCCTGTTTATATTTTTTTTTTTCAAAAATTTCTAGATAACTATTTTTTAAAAAAAATTTATAATTAATTATTATTTTTTTATTCTTCACGGGGCGCGTTCGAGACACTTCGAGGCGGGCACCTCCTCCCAGCCCCACCCCACCAACCCTTCGGGGCGGGGCGGGTTTTTGTGCCTATCACTAATTCCTAGTCAAGCCTGGTCAGCCATAGGCGAGGCAGGATTTCCTTCACTTAATAAAAGAACAGTTCTTTACCATGAACAGTTATTCCCTAGTGTTGGGGTTTAAATCTAGCAAAAGATTTTTGTTGGGTTAATTATGTGGAGAATATTTGATATCGGAAATTCAATGATCACGTATCGCTATGATACCACTTGTTATGAAACCAACCATCGGATTGAAACGTTGAAGTTATATGACATAATAATGAAATATATGATCACAAGTAAAAGAATAAAAGAAGACAAGAAAATATGGCTGATGAATTAGGAGACTTTATTACACCAATAATAATAGAGAAATTTACAATTTATCCTAAAAGTTAGTAATCATTTTCTCACATTATAAAATTGTTTAGAAGAGCCTAATATTTATAGTGAACGTGTAGGGGATGTCCAAATTCTCCCAGTAGAGTTGTTAATAAAATAGGACACCAAAAAATCGAGTACAAAACAAATTCCAACTCCCAATGAACTTTCAAAATAGAATTTCAATTTTACATAGGACTTCAATAGCATTCTAAACTGAATTCTTCTTGACGTGCACTTTAATTAGAATTCTTTAATTACTTCAACAAGGAATTCGGGTCACACTCAAATTCTAACAATCTCCACTTTGACACCAATTTCACTGCAATGAACAAAGCTCTAAATTATTCTCCACTTGGAGAAGAAAATCCGTCTGCAAGGAATGAACGGGACTCTTCAACAATAACTAAAACTAATTTCTCCAACCAACACTAAATACTCCACCTCTTCCAATGAATCCAAACACTACTCTGCAGAATTATCTCATATTCACAAAAAATCATAAAGATTTTAAAATTTACCAACCAAAGCTGCCCTAAAACAGAATCAACCTAGATGCTTTTACAGAAGATCCCTTACTAAATTGTACACCTTCTACTACGCTTAAAGCATGCACAACAAAATCAGTATCCAAAATAACTTTCTCCACTGCTTCCATCCTAGCAATTGAATATATTAGGACTGCATGTGATGATGGCAAAACGACATTATTTATATCTTCTAAACTTAACTGAGCAGTATTCTTCAAATCCGACGTCATACAAAAACCTAAAGGTACCATGTCAAATTGAATGTCCACCACGATACTGAACTTGTGGTGATTGACTCTTTTAAATTCTGCACGACCCTACGAGATGTATAACTAAGATATTTTCTGTCCCTCCAATANTGATTCTTCTAGATTCTGCACGACCCTACAAGATTATAATTGAGACATTTTCTGTCCCTCCAATACAACCTCGGCACCCTTACAAACCTTCAAAACTCCACCTCCACCAAAGAATTCACAACCCTTTGAATCAAGGATAGACAACAAGATGAGATTCTTATTCAAATCCGAAACATGTCGAACCGGCCAAGTGTTCTAATTGTCTCATCCAGTAGTTTCAATCTGACCGTATCAATTCCAGTAACCCGACAAGGGGCGTTTCCCATAACCACGACACTTTTGGAAACTGTTTCGTATGTAGTAAACAGGTCTTTATTAGGACACATGTGAAACGCACACGCTAAATCCAGAATCCAATCCTCCTCTGATTTAGACTCGATGTCAGAAATAGCCAAGAGATCAACATCACTTATAATGTTCTCTGCGATGTCAGATTCACCCGAAATCTCTGACTGCTTTCCATATCGATTTGCAGCCAACCTTTATTTATTCTGATTACTGAACTTAAACTTCGATCTATCCATTCCAGAACGACCATGAGCAACCAGACATTCTCCATCTCTGGCCTCAATACTTCATCTTCTCTTTTGAATACAAAGCATCATGCACCTCCTCTATGGTGAGAGTATCATGACTATACAAGACCGTGTCTCTAAATGTAGAAAACGAAGTGGGCAACGAACACAAGAGGATTAAGGCCAAATCTTCTTCATTATACTCTACTTCCAAAGTTTCCAAAACGGAGAC
>CAIGRF010224310.1:7101-34421 GCA_903798235.1 Fraxinus ornus | reverse complement strand
ATTCCAATATACAATTTTTCACATAATTCTTCTATCTGACTTAAGCAGCGGTAGGGCGACGAGGATACACCTCGACGCCTTGATTTCAGGTATTAAAGACCGGATCACGCGGAACTCTCCACTTCGGGCCGGATTTTCCCAAGTACGAATTTTGGTAGCATCATTGGCGCCGTCTGTGGGAAGCGCAACTAGAAGCCATGGTTAACACACGTTCAGGACATCTTCCGACAAGCTCATCCGTTCCTAACCAACCCACTGCTATAGACCTCACGGCCCCGCAGGAGGTCACGTCGGGAGAACCACCGCCGCTCACAACAACCACACCAGCCCAATGTTCGAAGCGGGAGATCGAGTCCCTCATCAGGAGAGGTTTTCTGGGTGCGTATGTAAGTCGAGACAAGCGCCCCCAGAGTGGTAAGAGCAAGGGAAGGCCTCCTGATGACAAAAAGGATTAGCAACCGACCCAGGTACCATCAACATCATTATTGGAGGAACGGCCTCGGGGGGGAGACTCAAAAAATGAGCGTAAGCAGTACAAAAGAAAACACCCCTCGATCTTGAATATGGACACGAGCAGTATGGAAGACATAAATTTTGGAGCAAAGGATTTGGAAGGCGTGTCTTTTCCACATGATGATGTGCTGGTTATATCAGCAATCATCGCCAACTTTGATGTAAAAAGGATCTTGGTGGACAACGGTAGTGCGGCAAACGTGCTGTCATATGAGGCTTTCAGTAAGATAGGAATATTGGCAGAGCAGCTCAAGCCGGTTAAAACTCCTCTTCAGGGTTTCGGAGGAGGTATTATTGTTCCAGATGGTGTTGTTAGTTTACCTCTTACCTTGGGTCCGAGGGAAAGCAAATAACGCAGATCACGACGTTCCAGGTGGTTCGTACTTCTATGGCCTACAACGCCATACTTGGAAGACCACTATTGAATGTGATCAAGGCAATTGTCTCAACATTCTATCTTGCAGTGAAGTTCCCCACAAGCAAAGGGGTTGGCATGGTTCGAGGAAGCGAAGTAGTGGCTAGACAATGTTATGTCACCAGCGTTAGGGAGATCAAGTTGGATGTCATGTAGTTATCAGAGGTTGAGCTCGAGCTCGACCACCGAGGGNGCTAGGCAGTGGCTAGACAATGCTATGTTACCAACGTTCGGGAGATCAAGGCTGATGTCAAGAAATTGTCGGAGGTTGAGCTCGACCTCGAGCACCATAGAAGGCTTATCTCTGTTCAAGAGATGGATGAGGTCGAGCTCGAGCCTGGTAGAAAAGTTACTATTGGTCGAGATCTTGATGATACAACCAACGACCAACTAATTAGCTGCTTATCCCGCAACATTGATGTATTTGCTTGGAGTGTAGAAGATATGCCTGGAATAGACCCCAAAGTTGCAGTACACAGACTTAACATAAACCTGGGTACAAGACCAGTAAAGCAAAGGAGGAGACAGTTTGAACCAGAACTGTGGGAAGTCATATGAGAAGAGATTGCTAAGCTTATCGGTGCGAAATTCATTCGAGAAGTCCAATATCCCGATTGGGTTGCCAACGTCGTCCTTGTCAAGAAAGCCAGTGGGAAGTGGCAAGTGGCAAGTCTGCATCGACTTTACAGATCTAAACAAAGCATGCCCCAAGGACAGCTACTCCCTACCCCGAATTGATAATCTTGTGGACAGTACTCGAGACACAAGTTATACAGATTCTTGGATGCTTTTTCTGGGTACCATCAAATTCTAATGTCGGAGGAAGATCAGGAGAAAAGCTCATTTATGGCGGACTCAGCCATCTACTGTTACGGGGTCATGCCGTTCGGGTTAAAGAATACAGGAGCTACATATCAAAGACTTGTCAATAAAATCTTTGTCAACATGATAGGAAAGAACATTGAGGCCTACGTTGACAACATGGTAGTCAAGAGTAAGCAGGTAGACTGTCATGTTACTGACTTAGAAGAGGTCTTCACTACACTATGAAGGTACAAGATGAAGCTAAATCCTGCTAAGTGTGCATTTGGAGTAGCATCCGGCAAGTTCTTGGGATTTATGATCACCCATATGGGAATAGAGGCCAACCCTGACAAGATAGAAGCCTTGATTTAATGGAAACACCAAGGTGTAAGAAGGATATACAGAAACTAACAGTCGAGTTGCGGTACTGAACATGTTTGTATCTCGGGCAACAGACATGTGCTTTCCATTTTTCAAAATCCTAAGAGGTAACCAGAGTTTTAATTGGAATGAAGAGTGCAATATAGCTTTTCAAGAGCTAAATAAAGCTTTAGCAACCCCGTCGGTCCTTGTTAAATCAGAGGGTGATACGTTGTTACTGTATTTGGCTGCCTCTGAAAGTGCGGTTCTAGTGAAAGAGGTCGGTAAGGTCCAGCGACCTATATAATACATAAGCAAAGTACTCCTAGATGCAAAAACTCGGTACACATTGGTTGAACAACTTGCTCTTGCTTTGGTTGTGGCTGGCCGAAAACTCCGCCAGTACTTTCAGTCCCATCCGATTATTGTCCTCACTAACCAACCACTGAGACACATACTTCAGAAGTCGAATGTCTCTGGGAGACTACTTAAATGGGCAATTGAGCTAGGAGAGTTTGACATAGAATTTAAACCATGTCCTGCGATCAAGGAGCAAACATTAGCTGACTTCATTGTAGAACTTACCCCTAGCACTCGGGGGCCACAGGGTGATGACTCGAGCAAGACCTCGAAGGTTTAGGAGATATATGTTGATGGAACATCAAATAGTTCAGGGTTGGGTGCCAGAGTTATCATCACTAACCCACAAGAACGACCGAGATTTAATGTGCATTTAGGTTTGAATTCGAAGCCACGAACAACGAAGCAGAATATGAGGTTGTCATTCTAGCACTAGAACTGGCGTATAACCTCGGGCTCGAGAACGTCAATGTGTTCAGTGAATCCGAACTTGTGATGGGCCAGATCGAGGACACCTTCGAGAGAAAAGATGAGCCTATACTGTTTGAAGGCGCATGACCTCCAAAGGAAGTTTAAGAGCTGTGAGATTACGAAGATTGCAAGAGCGACAACTCGAAAGCCGATGCACTATCTAGACTCATGTTTATGGGAAAGGATGGACTTGACAGAACGGTATACATGAAGATAGTAACAGAACCCAGCATCAATCCAAAGGCAAGTATCATGGACATTGATAACAAGCCCTCTTGGATGGACCCAATAATGGAGTATTTAAACGGCGAATGCCTACCATCTGACACCCGGGAGGCAAGAAGCGTTAAAGCTAGGGCTGCGAGGTATTGTATTATCGGAGGAATTTTGTTTCGCAGAAGTCTTACATTACCCTACTGAAGGTGTCTCAAGCCCTCCGAGTCTCTCCAGGCCTTAGCAGAGGTTCATGAAAGCATATGTGGAAATCATCAAGGGGCTCGTGCACTTGCCTACAAGTTCATAAAGTACGAGTACTACTGGCCTAACATGAAGAAAGCCGCATCGGACTATTTCGGAGGTGTGACAAGTGCAGAGGTTTGGTAATATCATACATACTCACGTCGAGGAGTTACATCCATCCCATGTGCTGCGCACTTTGAGCAATGGGGAGTCGATATCCTCGGGCCCTTCCCATTGGCCAGGGGAAAGCTGAAATTCGTCGTTGTAGCAGTGTAATACTTTACCAAGTGGGTAGAAGCCGAGCCGTTGGCGACCATCTTCGAGCCAAAAATCAGGTCATTCCTATGGCAGTCTATTATTTACAGGTTTGGGATACAAAAGGTATTGATAACAGATAATGGGAGACAGTTTAACAATGCACGGTTCAAAAGCTTTTGCAACAACCTTGGGATCAACCACCACCTAACATCAGTCTCACATCCTCAGAGCAATGGCCTCACTGAGGTAACCAATCGAATTATACTGCAGGATCTCCGGACAAAGATCGGGGACGCCAAGGGTTGTTGGCCAGAGGAACTACCAGCCATCCTGTGGACATATAGAACTTCTCATAAGACCGCCTTCATGCTAGCCTTTGGCGTGGAAGCCATGGTACCAATTGAAGTTGGCCTTCCAACACAAAGGATGATCGAGCCATACATCGCAAGGCAAACAACCGAGCATCTCGACCTGCTTGAGGAAGTAAGGGAGCAAGCGTCTATTAGGGTCGCAAGTTATCAGAACAAAATAGCCAAGCACTTCAACACCAGGGTCAAAACAAGGAGATTCAGAGTTGGAGATCTAGTACTCCGGAATGCTGCTGCCGCTGGTCACCCACCGGGCAAGTTAGGACCCGTATGGGAAGGACCTGATGAAGTCATACGAAAAGTGAGAGAATGAGCATACAGTTTGAGGGACGCCTCAAGGAAGCCACTCCCTAGGCCTTGGAACATTGACAACTTAAAGATTTACTACAAGTAATTGGCTGTGGGGAGCTTAAGTTGTTTCGAATTTTTATTTTTACAGTTAGTTCTTTTTCCTTTATGGCCTGCGTGCCCAAGTGCTTTTAATTTCTAGATATAGTCTATATGCCGTGTAACATTCATTATTTTAGAACACTCAAGTCCCTTACGACAACAAATTGTACCAATAACATCGAAACGGGCACAAAACTATGCTCAACCCTGACCTATGACGACTTGAAAATTATTTGTGGTGCCAACTTATCGTGGTCGAGCTCAAGCTACTTGGCCAAAAAGGCAGCCAAGTAACACACTCGAGCTCATAACAACTACATGACTTGAGCTACTTGGCCAAAAATAAGTCAGGTTACACGACTCGAGCTCATCACATCCACATGACTCGAGCTACTTGGCAAAAATGTCAGCCAAGTAACACGCTCGAGCTCATAACAACTACATGACTCTAGCTACTTGGCCAAAAATAAGCCAAGTAACACGCTCGAGCTCATAACAACTACATGACTCGAGCTACATAGCCAAAAAGGCAGTCAAGTAACACTCTCGAGCTCATAACAACTACATGACTCAAGCTACTTAGCCAAAAAGTCAGCCAAGTAACACGCTCGAGCTCATAACATACACATGACTCGAGCTACTTTGCCAAAANGACTCGAGCTACCGGCTACCATCGGCCTCGTAACACGCCTCGAGCTCCTTCAACATGACTCGAGCAACTTGGCCAAAAAGTCAGCCAAGTAACATGCTCGAGCTCATAACAACTACATGACTCGAGCTATTTGACCAAAAATAAGCCAAGTTACACTACTGAGCTCATCACATCCACATGACTCGAGCTTCTTGGCCAAAATGTCAACGAAGTAATACGCTCGAGCTCATAACAACTATATGACTCGAGCTACTTGGCCAAAAGGCAGTTAAATAACACGCTCAAGCTCATGACAACTACATGACTCGAGCTACTTGGCTAAAAAGTCAGCCAAGTAACATGCTCGAGCTCATAACAACTACATGACTCGAGCTACTTAGCCAAAAATAAGCCAAGTTACACGACTCGAGCTCATCACATCCACAAGACTCGAGCTACTTGGCCAAAATGTCAGCCAAGTAACACGCTCGAGCTCATAACAACTACATGACTCTAGCTACTTGGCCAAAAATAAGCCAAGTTACACAACTCGAGCTACTTGGCCAAAAAGGCAGCCAAGTGACACGCTCGAGCTCATTATAACAACATGACTCGAGCTACTTGGCCAAAAAGTTGGCCAAGTGACACGATCGAGCTCATTACAACAACATGCCTCGAGCTACTTGCCAACTACGCTCGAGCTAATGGCCAACGACATGACTCGAGCTAATGGACAAGTCACACAACTCGAAGTGTTTATGGAACGTAACCCGAACTTGCCTAAAATAAACTTAGTCCGACAAAACGCTCGAGCTAATTCATCATCAGAGTATCGGGCCTATTTGAAGCTTAGGTCTATCTTTGCACAACCTAGAGCACATGTTTTTTACGTAAAATTCATAAGATCAAGGACAGTAGATAAAACACAAAATATCGAGCTTTCATTAATCAAAAGGCCCTAGATCGGGCAATGTACATTACAATTTTTTGAAAACAAAAGACACAACTAGCAAAGATTGAGTCAAAAAGACCTAGTCTAGGTCGGTGGCATCAGCTGTGTTCCCGGGATCAAGAGTGTCGACCTCCTTCCCATCGTCGTCATCCCCATCGGCCTCTAAGGCTGAAAGCTCGAGCTCGTGAGCCAGCTCGTTAACTGATTTGAGCTCCTTAACCAAGGGCTTCAAGTCGTCAGGAAGCCTCGTTCTTAAGAAGGAATGTGCTATCCTCAGACCATAGAAATAAAAGCCCGAGCCGTACTATCCTAGCATCATCTTCTGTTCATCAGATTTCTTAAAATCTTCAACTGCTTCAGCCCGAGCCCTGGCCACCTGATCCTCAATCTCCTTTTTTACTTGCAGAAGCTCGAGCTTTGCCTCTTCCGCCTCGTCCTTGACCACCCCAATTTGGTCGCGTACCTTCCTAATCTCATTTCGGGTCAAGTCGCGCCCGACCTCAAGCTGTCTTTACTGAATGTTGAGAGTTAAAAAGGTAAAAATAAGAGGTGAAAATGGAGTATTTATAGGGGTCAAAGGAAGGTCCATGGTGGCTCAAATATGGGCCTTAGATCAGACCACGTGTCAGCCATCCAAGGTCCCTCGATCCCAGCCTTTGAACGGGCGCCACGTGTCACCACCCCCCCAAAAGTGCTCTTCTCTAAGCGCGAGTACGTTCCACGCGAATAACCTCAAACCAACAAGCTCAACCTCGGGCCAGGCAAACCTCGATGCATTGTGGCCCATAGCTCGGGAACACAACTTACGGCTGGGGACCTCAATGTACGAGGGCCTGTGATGACATAAAACCCCGAACCCGACCGACCCGACCTAAACCTAACATTTTGGGCCCAATCCAACGTCGGGCCCAAGGATAGGTCGGGCCAAGTTTAAGGTTGGGTTCACTGTTTGAATAAATAACTCATACATGTCGTCCTATTACCCTATCACCTAAAAAGTACTAATCATATTCAAACACAAGCTTTTGGCCTATCACTTATTCAACCCCAACTAAAATTGTCAACTTCAATGCAACACAAACACCCTAAATAAACTAGGAGAACTCCAGGTACCGCCTATAAATACATAACATAGCCTCATCTATCAGGTACGTTTTCATAAACATCAATTATGAGTTTTTCTGAGCACTTGTATGACTTAAGCATCAGATGGGGGACATGACGCACCTCGACGCCTTGGTTTCAGGTATTAAAGACTGGATCACGCGGAACTCTCCACTTCGGGCCAGGTTTTTCCAGGTACGAATTTTGGTAGCATCAATTATAAACATCTATTTTTTTTATTTTTTTTTTATTTTTCCATTTGTACATAAACCACTCCACAGAAATGCACCAGAAAACTCACAATGGGGTGGGCCCCACTGTGTATTAAAAAAAAACCAAAAATACGCAGGCCCACATGGTGTGAGTATTCTGCCCATTTCTGTTGGTCTTTCCATTTGTACGTGTAACTCCTCCTCTCTTTTTTTTTTTTTTTTTATAAATAAAATGAATTACTTATTTAAGACATCATGGTCCAAATGAATTAAAATACATTTGTTTTATACTTGCACTCCGTTCAATTTGAGCACAAGGCAATGGTAATAACTAATTACAAGGGAATGGAGCAAAATGAAGTTAAGCAACTCTATTACAAAAGAATTGTGAGAAATCCTTTCCCTTGAGATGTGTATAGCTCCAATAATCGACGTGATTTGAATACATAGATGCTAACTTACTAGAAGTTTTTTAACATTCATTTGTGTTCAATTATCATTGTTGAATTGAGTTTTAATGAACTTTAAATGAGTTAAATCTCACATAATTCGACCGATCTCTATTTTCTACTTATTAAATTTCTGACAAATGTCAAAGCAATTTTTTTTTTTTTTTTTTTCTCTTTTTCAATTTGATTTTCGATGTAGATCTCAAACTATTTAATTTGTTTACATTTCTAAAGTCAACAATGTCCTCTATAATACTTTGCAAAATGACAAATTTATGTGCAATAAATAAATAAAATTGTGCACCATACATTTATTGACCACACAAACGTTTAATGTAGGATTCAAATGTTGTCATGACTCTTCTTGGAGCTTTCCTTACGTATAAACATCGACTGACGAATTCTCATAACATCCACATGTTCAAAGGATATTATAGTCATATATCTTCCTCAAATAGGAGTCTTTAGATACAATTCTCTACATACGGTCCATGTAAAACTTATGATTTATGAAAATTGAGAATTTGTAAATTTGAGAATATTTAATATGCGTAGACTGTGAAATTGTGAATCAGATTTGCGTTAATTTTGATTTGTGAATTATGTTTTGGGAATTTAGGTTTTTAGCAGTGGTGTACATGGACAAAGAGATTTTTTTTAATATTATTTAATTAAATATAAATAAACGATCTCGCTCTTACGATCGCTGATTGTCGACGTTGACCGATCAACGTCCGCCCAGACTTAGCTTCAATGCTGGGTTCGCAACTGGTCTTCACATGTTTCTACCAAAGTATTTTATAGCGATTTTTATTTGTAGTTCTTGAAATCTTATTACTCTAACACGTTGAACTTGATTTCCGTATTTGTAATAGTGGCATAAGTGTCAAACTTTTTACATTATCGTGAAAAAAATCTCATCGCTTTAAGATTAAATCAATTATTCAAGAATTTCTAATTTGTCATATCAGAAAGTGCAAGATAAAGACTATGACAACCATATGGTGTATAAAATGTAATTGAATTTACTTCTAGTACTCTTTTTTGTAAAACTGTATGCTTCCTTTTCATATTAGAATAATTATCATAAACTTGATCTCTTACATCACCAATATTAAGTTCAAGTATTTTAATAAAATATATAATAAATCATCAAATAGTTCTTGCCTTGAATATCTAAAAAAATAAAAAAATACAACTAAAACTCTTCTACTTTAATTGGGCTTACTAAGATATATACATAATTAAGCTTTAAATACTTGTACAAAATATAGATTGAACTAAACGGACGTTTATATTTTAATTAAATATTAATACATTTGATAATCTAACAGTTGAATTGGCTTGGTTGATTTTATTTGGACTTTTTTGTGGAGCCATAATAAAAGTGAGGCTTTAGGCGATCGACTACCCCATATTTAAACACGACGGTTTCCACTTATTGAAAATTTCATTATAAACATCTATTTTTTAATAAAATGAATTACTTACTTAAGACGTCATGGTCCAAGTGAATTAAAATACATTTGTTTTGTACTTGCACTCCATTCAATTTGAGGACAAGGCAATAGTAATAACTAATTACAAGGGAATGGAGCCAAATGAAGTTAAGCAACTCTATTATAAAAGAATTGTGAAAAATCCTTCCCTTTATTTCCTTGAGATGTGTGTAACTCGAATAATCGACGTGATTTGAATACATAGATGCTAACTTACTAGAAGTTTTTTTTTTTTTTTACATTCATTTGTGTTCAATTGTCATTGTTGAATTGAGTTTTAATGAACTTTAAATGAGTTAAATCTCACATAATTCGACCGATCTCTATTTTCTACTTATTAAATTTCCGACAAGCGCCAAAGCAATTTTTTTTTCTTTTTTTTCAATTTGATTTTCGATGTAGATCTCAAACTATTTAATTTGTTTACATTTCTAAACTCAACAATGTCCTCTATAATACTTTGCAAAATGACAAATTTATGTGCAATAAATAAATAAAATTGTGCACCATTCATTTTTTGACCACACAAACGTTTAATGTAGGATTCAAATGTTGTCATGACTCTTCTTGGAGCTTTCCTTACATATAAACATCGACTGACGAATTCTCATAACATCCACATGTTCAAAGGATATTATAGTCATATATCTTCCTCAAATAGGAGTCTTTAGATACAATTCTATACATACGGTCCATGTAAAACTTACACCACGAACATAGTTATGAAACACGTCAAAATTTACACCATTCAATTGACACACAAACGTCTAAAGATTTAAATGTCATGTCACTTCATACAATGTTCTTTCGATGTAACCATAAACGGATGAAATTTCGTAGCCTCCTAGGTTTAGTATACTTGTCCATTGTGTGCTCCACAAATGTTCACATTTCAAAAGTAAATGTTTTGAAAATCGAATCAAACATTAACAAAAAATAAATTAAGAATTGAATTTAAAAAGTTTGATTGTTTACAATCGTATCATTAAAACTCAAAATAAGATTCAGTTATGAGTTAAATCGAAATCAAATGACATGGTCATGGGTTAATCGAATTTTTTGCCGCATTTAGAAAAAATAAAATTTCGTGTCCTGCCTTGACGTATATCACGCTATGTTCTATTTAGTACATTAGACATCACAAATAATAAATTTTCTTTTTAAATTGATGAAAGTTTGGTTTGAATTTTTGAACCCTTAACTCTTGACTTCTTGACCTTTTCGAGTTCTATATGTTAATCAAGTTTTTTTTTTTTAAAATAATAATAAGGAATTTCCATTGAGTGATTCTTTGGGATAATGTAAAAGCTGCTAAAAAGTTGAAGTCAAAATCAACAAATATTAACCACACATTTCATGTGATTCACAATTTTTATTAACTTTTCAACTATGCATTTCATCGGTTCTTATCAAAATAAACTAAAAAATTTATCAAAGTTTTGTCAAATAACCCCTGAAACAAAGAGATGTTGTGAAGGGTTTTAGCATCTAATTTGAGTCACCTTGGACCATAGACTCTTGACCCTATCAATTAGATGTCAAAAAAAACATAAATGGTGAGGATGAGCTGTTGAATCAAAGACATTCATTGATTCCTTGAAGGGTCCCATGGAAGAAAAGAATATCGCAGATACAGATCTCCTATTATCTCTCCAAATTTCTAGGGTCTATAAGGGAAGATGCATTTTCAAGATTCAACTAAAATTCAGGTTTTGAGAAAAATCAGAACCAAATTCCAAGCCAACTTCTTCTTCTGTGGCTCCCAATATTCCTCTTCAGAGGCTATAAATTACACCAAACCAACAACCATTCCTTACAACAATACTATCAAGTTTTTCTCTCCAAGAAAAGAAAAAACTAAAGGGCCCTTGTGACTATTTTCTTGTAATGGCTGCTACAGTATATGCTACCGGATTCAAAGATGGTCTAGGCCTTTCCTCTTCATTCATGGCAGGTGAAGACTACACCGCCCTGGCCGGGGCGGTTCCAACTCAGGTTCGGGTGGCGCGTCCAGTGCGGCCAAGGCCAATGATGAAGAATGTGAATGAAGGGAAGGGCCTTTTTGCTCCAATTGTTGTTGTCACGCGTAATGTTATAGGGAAGAAGACATTCAACCAGCTGAGAGGCAAAGCTATTGCTTTACACTCACAGGTAATTAACAGTAACAACTGTTATTTTATATTCTTTGCGTCGTTTTTTTTTAATCGACAGTCGTTGATGTTTAGTACGATAGATTAAATATAAATAAACAAAATCAAGAAAATTAGAAAATTTTCACTTGTTCATTTTCATCGAGTATTCTAGTGCACTGAATATGTCATCAAAATTTAAAATGTCTATGAAACTATATTGTTTTGTGTATTTGAATTAGTATTTATAAAGAAGCTCACATTTACACATCAACAATTATTTTTTAAAGAAAATGGGAGTAGCCAATTTTTATTTTATTTTTATTTTTTTTAAAGAATTTAGTTTTTAATGAAAGGATACAATTTTTGTTAACATTAACATTAACATTTTAATTTTAATTTTAATTTTAATATTACTTCTTGAAATTATAATATCAAGATGTAAAATCATTTGTCACAAATTGAAGGATTTATTTATGAAATGTTCCCAGTACCAATATTGTTGTGTCTAACTCTAATTATTTCAAAATAAAAATAGATAAAAGTAAGCCAAAACAGGAATAATTGGTTATTTAGAATTATTTTAAAAGAAAATTAGGAGTTTGTCTATTATTTAAAGAATAAAAATTTGAGGAGCCACAAATCTTTATTTTTGCACTGGAATTTTATTTGTATTTGCTTTATGCTGGTGAATTTTTGTAGACCTGAGGTAGTAAAAGCTTCTCCAAGAAATTCTTTATTTATAAAAAGTATCTTATGTACAATAGAAAGTATATTCAAATTTAGAAAGAATTTTTTATACACTCGAATAATGCTCTTTATTTTGACTCTCAATTTTGCTTTTCTTAAGAAATATTTATTGAACATATTTTTTTATATTTAAAATAGAGAGTCCCTTAAAAATTATTTTTAAGCAATAACTCTCAAAAATAGAGAGTACCTTGATTTTAAAGGGTTTCTTAAAAATACTCTTAAGATGTTCATTCGTAACCAAATGGATTACATAATCCAATAATTGGAATTTATAGTATTTTTTTTTTTCTTTTTTTGTTCCTTTAGTTTCTTCAGAGTACATGTATTCAAGTTTTTATTGCAAAAACGTGAAATAAGAACATTATTTAATTAGATAGTCAATCATAACGATGAATTGAGATCTATTGTCCCTATTTGACTATCTTTCCACTTAATTTTGACCCTTCACTACATTAGCTTTTATTAATGAGTAATTATATTTATTTTCACGGGATAATCACCTCATGATGTGACATTAAATGATAAAATCAATNGGTTGAATTTTCTAATCTTTCACGTGGTAGTTATAGATTTTTGACCTTTAGAGTGTGTTTGAGCCACATTATTTTAAAAAAATATATCATGTAATAGTAGATTGATGGAGAATGTGTGGTTGAAAAAGAAGGAAAAGTTATTGATGTGATGGAAAATATTATTTTATTGAAGAATGTGTGGTTGAAAATGAATAGAAGAATGAAAATGAAAATTTTAATGTGTACCAAACAGGGGCTAAAATTTTGCAAGATAGTTATTTGTTAAGAAAGGACGTTAATTTTGTATGGAAAATTTCAGGTAATCAATGAGTTCTGCAAATCAATAGGAGCAGATAACAAACAGAGGCAGGGACTGATTCGACTAGCTAAGAAAAATGGAGAAAAGCTTGGATTCCTTGCTTAAGGGAGAGGGATGGGATATCAAATTATAATTTTGCCAAATACAAGTATTTTATTGTGAACATCTTTTCAGATGTACATTCACTTCTTGTATCTGAGCATCTTATTTATTTTTGTACTTAGATATAATCCAACTTTAAAGGAATAGAGTAAATTGAAATTTCTGGTCCCAAAAAATATTTTGAAGTGAGTCGAAAAGAGCATCATTCGGTTCGGTTCGGTTCTTACAAGAACCAAATCAAGCATGTTAAAATTCAACTTCTTTTACAGAAAAATATATTAAATAATACTATATAACCTGATCGTTTCACCAACCTATGTGGCAACAAAGTGACATTTAAATGATAATTCAAATTATATGCAAGGATAAAATAAAAAAGAAAACTGATTTGATTCTCTTTCAAAATTATACACCACCTTTATGTTTTACAATAACTCAATTTCAATTATGGCTTCATATAATAACTTATTTTCACCTTCTAAATTCTCACAAACCAGACCGAACCATCAGATTCGTCTATAAGTCATATTATTACTTTTTTCTTCAACATAGCACTCAATAATAGTCGACGAAGAAATTTCCTTCCAGATTAACCATTATATAAAACCAATCAAAAATACAATACCTCTCCAGGTACTCTAAAGCAAAATACTGGAGGCTAACATGCAGTAGAAGACAACTTGGTTTTCTGTTTTGTCATAAAGCTGAAAATAAAAACACGCTCAACAGCACAAGGCAGGATCTTCACACACTATATCGACCACCTTTGGCTTCTTCTCGAGTCTTCTGCATTAACCAGTGAAATGATAAAGAAAGAAAGAAAGAAATAATGCATTGTTGTGAAAAGAAAAACACCACCGGGGTAAACAAAATTACATGGAAGCTATAAGTAATCTTTTCAGTGACATCAAGGATCTCCTTCCACTTCCTCCCAATGCTCATCTGAATTGCGAAGACCAAATTATTATTCAATCATAAGCTGCGTAAGGCATGTAACTGTAAAAGACTCGAGGCTTTAGAAAATTAACAATTGCATCAAGCAACAGCTAAATGATATGGAAAGCTTCAATCTGAAAACAAACCAATGAACTAGAAAAATCTGAAAACAAAATTGTAGAGCTCACGGTTCTCCAAATTTTGTGCATTGAGCAAGATGTTTACATCAATATGAAAAAATGTTAGCAAGGATTGTTTTAAGAATGACTACAGGACAGGTATAAAAGGCATCTTTGAGGGTTGCCAAGAAATGAGGAAGGGGTAAGATACTGCCTCCAACCGTACACGAAGCATCAAACCTCATACTTTATCTTATCCATACAGTAGTAGACTTGTACAGCTTCAACAAAACATTGTTAACCAACAAGGTTATCATATATGCCTAAATAAGGTCTTATGCACAAAAAGTATACTTGAATTCAATCTTTGTTCAAATATTGAAATGTAATAGGCACATAAAAATTAAACACTAACAGTATTTCTGCGATTAACCATTAATACTTTAACCCATATATGATATTGGTCTTATGGCTGCATCATCCATCCAGATTTCACTTCTTTTCTATGATCGTTGTCTCCTTATTAGTGATTTTGCACTGCCTTCAGCAGAATGCTGCTTTGAAAGTCTTCTCATCCCAACCCACACCCACACCCACACCCATATCCAATTCCCTTTTAGTTTACCAAAATCATCTCTCTCCACTCTCCCACGTGGAGTTATTTTTCTTTTCAGCTCATCAGTCTTCTGTTGTCAATCTTCATGGTATTCTACCAGAGATGTAAACAGCACAAACACATATGTTGGATCTCCTTCAACCAGGGTGGGTAACTGGAAGAAAAATATTAAAATTTCGCATGGCAGAACAATTAAAGGTGGTAAGATGTTTGTTGATACCTGAGCGACAACCAAGAATTATCTGATTCAACTTACCCTATATATCAATACGGGTGGCAACAAAATGCACAAAAGGTTTCAATACCCCATAATAACTTATCAATCTTCTGTTTCATTAGGCAATAATGTCTCTAGTTCTGTTTGTATCTTTGGATATAACAAGGTGATCTTTAGTAGGTTTAAATGGTCATGTGTTGCCCGGTTAAGCAAGTCACATGATAGTTGAGTAACTTTTAAGCAAAAAGGGTATTTTGGTCTTTTTCTTCATTGAGGGGAAGCACCATGCTTATTTTGCAGCAGAATCTAAAGTAGCTTCAGATCTCCTTATCCCTTGGCAGTTGACATATGATCTTGTTCTGTCTAATCATTCCCTGTGAAATTATTTTGCTGCTTATTTATGGCCTAATTTCTGATTTCTTGGGGTAAATTTCAACACCAGCTTAGTAGGATTTTCTGATCCTCATCTTTGCTGTATCAAAGTAGTATTTGGAACCAACCAGTGAGCTTTTCACCATCAAAGAGAGAGTTGTCATGGACAAAAAATGACTGAAATCAAGTGCAGCTGATAGAGATCTCGACAAACCAAAATTGATTGAAGATTAACCGTGGGAGCAACAGACCAGCAACACGAATGAGTGGAGGCCCATTTGGAAATTTCAAAATGCAAATATGTATTTTTGGACAGTGTAGTATTGAGCATGACAACACCAAAGCAAGTGAAAATCCTTTACATGACCCAGTCCATGATGTTAATATGGAACAGAAGATGGGTTAGTTCGTACACTTAATTTAAAAGAAGAGGATCAAGATTGAAATTGTCGACTTCTTTGGAAAGATGCATGCTAAAGCCTACCTCGATAGATTGGAGAAGAGGATCTCAAAGTAATCCGGAGGTGGAAGAATAATATGAGAAGGTCTTCTCATAAGAGACGAGTTTGGCAACACAAAGAACATGAAAGTGGAGTAGAGTAACTAAATGAAACAAAAATGCTACGTTGATGAATTATTATCTTGACCTGATCTATTATTTTATTTCCCACAATCATGACTCAAGCCTGTAGTTTGCTTAAATTTCGAATTACATTTATTTATCTTATGGTTTCGTAGAATGAGCCACTTATGTGTAAAGGCATTTTGTTCTTTTTTGTTAGCATGAGAATCTATGGTGCTTAGGAACAGCTCTAAGGGCTGACTGCTGTAACTCATATTTCTCATATTACTGCTGGATCGGAAAGTATCATCCAAGGTTTTTCATTCCTTGAATCATAAAAATCTTTTTCCCTAGAATGATTCTCTCTTTGATATTAATGTGCTTCTTATTTACTGCTGGATTTCATTTTGGGGTGTAAATTGCACCAGCAGCTTTGTACGATTTTCTCATATTCACTTTACCATCAAAAGCTAAGAAATAATTACCTGAATAACAATAAAATGACAAATAAATACCTGTGCTGCTTCATTTGCTGCATTTTTAGTCCACAACAAAAGTTTGTCTTGCCTTTGGCGATGGCGGACACTGGCGACCACTCCACAGATCTCCTCAGCCTCATCAAATTGTTCCCCTATTAGAGCCATCAACTAAGGAACACAAATTTATCAGTCAAATATGAAAAGATGAACTTGTTCAATTGGTTAAAAAAAATCAAGGTTTTTATCTAGAATCGTGCTACAGATGCCTTGACATAATACCACATGAAATTCTATCATTCGACTGTCCTCAACACAGTCAATTTTCCATCAAATTATTTGTCGTCATCTCGGATTATGTCAATGCATCCATTAAGCCCCAATTTGGCCCCTATTTTTTGTGTTAATAATTTTTGGAATAGTATTTTTTCAAGGACGTGTAGTTAAAAAAGAAGAAAAAATTTTAGATTTACGTGTAATATTATTTTACAGGGGAATGTGTAGTTGATAAAAAGAGAGAAAAAAAATGAATTATAACTTTAATGGGGGCCAAATGGTGTTAAATTTCTTATGGCAAAGTGGCAAAATCTTTTTATCTATCAACCCATCAAAAAAAAATGCTAAACAGTAAACAACAGTGTTAAGAAAGAAGAATTTATTTTACAGTTTCAAGCCACATGTTCTCAAAACTAGCCTTCGTGTTGCTAGTAACAGTCCATTTGCCTCCGTTAGCACACTCAGGATCTTCCCATTTGGGCTCCATTCCAGCTTTGAACAAGTAAAATTCAGCAGTTGTTGTCAACTTGCTTGGCCTAAATATCTGATCATATAAACTGCAGGAAAATTCACCATTTCAAAACATAATAAAACCAGCTTCATACCTTCTAAGGAAGTTCAACATACTTCCACTCTAAGAGTTCTGTACAGCACACACGATTTATCATTTTTAGTAAATTTGAACACCTAATAAATATCAAAGATAATATCTAATTCATAAAGTGAAAAACAGTTCTATTGCGGGGGATATTTACCCTGCAATAACAATGTCTTGGATTTCATGTTTAATCATCACAACTAATGATCTCACACACCTCTTTTTCTTTTCTCCTTTTCCTATTCTCTAATGCTATTTAGAATCATTTAAACCCTGTTGAATACCAAAAGAAGTGAGTAGAATCAGTCCACTTACCCATTTAGTTTCACTTATTCAGGAAAAGATCAAGTATGTGCAGGTGGACTTGATGAGGCAGAATACTATGCTAAATACTTCTTATTAAAAAGTGAATTTAAGATGCATGTATTCAAATGAAAGGATTTTGGTACCATTTCTAGCCTTTCCTAAAGTCCAATTTAAGATGCAGGATCTATATGGATTCTAGAGCTAAAAGTAGAATTTTGATTGGAAAATTGATTTAAGTTGATGGATATATTTCTAATCCCATTAAAAAGTACTAATTCCACGTAAAATAAATATATGGACAGTGTTCTCACTAATTTAAACTCGGATTAGTCACATCGAAGTTCACAAAATAGAGGCTATCTCAAGAAGAAAACAAAAATACATGTTTGGTCAGCACAAAAACACAAAAAGGAGAGCACATTTGCTGTTATTAACAGATTTAGAGCACATGATACTCTATAAATAATAAATAAAAATCAAAAGCGTATTTCGAGCATATAAATAAATTCCACCAGATTATACAAAATTTCAAATTTGAATTGAGTACAGTTCAATAAGTTTATTTGATAAAGTAGACAACAAACACATATTACAACTAGAAAGATAATGCTCTGGAGCAAACATCATTAACAGGGTCAGATGCAAGGGATACAAGATGAGACAAAAAGCAAAATCGGGCAAACATGTAAAGATGAAATAAAAACCACAAGCATTAGCAATAGGATGAAAATCCTCAAAATTTATATTAGTGACTTTATAAAGGTGTCAGAGACTCTAGAATGAGCTTCTAGCCCTTACAAGACTCACCTTTAAGAAAGCTACATAAAATGAGTAAATAACAAAGTATTACATAGAAAAATCCTACTTTTATGTAGTTCTAGACAAAGCCTAGAAACCAATACTTAATTTATGTAGTTCTCCAATAGCAATATTGTACAGAGCTTTCACAACTTCAAGGTCAAGTCCAACTAGTTGGGGTTAACATTGTCACCACCCCTGTTGACATGATCAACCGTTATCCTATTGTCAATAGGTTGTACAAAATTTTGAATGTGTGACCCAGTACAGTAAGTGAAACGTTTTGCCATGTTGAATTTTTGAGAGGTTTGGTCCCCGGGTCAAGTCCCAGCCTCCTTGGACCTAGTAAAAATTGTTAAGCATTTGTGCTAGCTCTTATGGGTGAACAGAAGTTAGAAATTTGGGTAGGCTGCGATGCACACGGGCTTATACGAGTTTGGAAGTTTGATTACTGGGCAGGATGGGCAGAAAACAAACTCAGGCTTACAGGAAAAAGTGATAGAAGTGGTCCAGAAGGCTGTGAGGTAAACCTTGAACGGAAATTTGGGGTTTTGGGACGTAGTGAACAAGAATTTTAGGAGAACAGAAGTTTGATGGCCGGGTGGTCTGTGAAACAGACAAACCAGGTCTCACAGTAGAAAGGATATGAGGCAGTCTGGAAGGTTGTGGGGCAACACTTGATCATGAAGAATTTGAACAGAAGTTTGTAACATTTTGAAATGACATGAGATTTCTCTCAGATTGCCACTGCCGTGAAGTGCCGTTTTCTGGCACGAGACAGATATTGAAGCATAAGGCTTGTGCTATCAAAGAAAATCTGATCGCACACAGAACATGGAATTAGAATTTCATGACTGTCTTTCCATTAGATTTTCAATTATTGAATACTTCTGTAGCAATAGTTTAACTTGCTTGACACGGCTAAATTAATATAAAAGATCAGCGGAAACTGAAGACTTGGGGCAGAAAGGAGGGCACTTTACAGGTTAGACAAGTGCAATGGAAAAAATCAAACCGAATATAAGGAACTAAGAACAATGGCCAGAGAACAATGCATAACAGGATACAGGAAGAAGAAGGTTTGTACTTCTCACAAAGGGAGTGCAATTTTATACACACCCAGCTATGAATACACAACAAACAAGCATTGAATGTGCAGCTATTTTTCCAGTCAACATCAAATCTCATTATTATTATGAACAGATAGATTATTGCAAGTTCTTTTGTCTTAATCGCGAAACAGTATCATTGCAAAATTTCAAGCATGCATCGTCCTTCATGATTTAACCATACCAACAAATAATCTTCCTCGGAACATGTTAGGACTTCTGTAAGTTCAACCACCTAAAAAATCAACCATGTCTAAAATCTTCTATCTAAATATTAATCTCAAATCATTTCATATTTTATGGGAACATGTTAGGACTTCTACAAGTTCAACCACCTAAAAATCAATCATGTCTAAAATCTTCTATATAAATGTTAGTATCAAATCATTTCAATATTAAAAATTTGAATATGCATTTAAAAAAGCTAAGAGGTTAAAGCTCCAAATCCTATAATAATGTTATTAATTATTATATCAGCTGTTGTAAGAAATAAGGGGTCCAGGGCCATTTCTACTCGACATAATTTTAAATATAAGCATTTAAAAGCATGGTGATAGATGTCATAACAGATGTAATCATTGCAAAAGACAATGGTTATTGCACAAATTATTGTACCCGCCAAGTATGGTTAGAGAAATTTAGAGATCACATAATTATTTCCATACTTATAGCCAGATATGGAAAAATTAATATCATTTACTAGTGTAGGTACATAGATGTTTAAATTGGAGACATTTTGCCTATGTAAGACAAGGCATAATCGCCCCTCAAGGAGCTTTGAGGTGTAAGCCTAATTCAAAAGAATATAGAAGTACAAAAATATGTTCATAATAAATTATTCACTCTCTTTAAAAATCCATAGTAAATCAAGGAATAAAATTAAAAGTTTAACATGCAAACATGCATAAAAGAAATCAATAAAATAAAAATAGCCCAAAAAGCTAAGACTAGTAATAGAATGTCCAAAATGCAAGAGAAACAGGCAAAAACTTAGTCATCTAAAGCTTCACTAAGTTGAGGTGTAAACCTCTGTAAATTGAGGCATAAGCCTCACAAATGGAAATTGGGTGGGTTCGAGGGGTTTTAAAGCCTCTAGTAAGGAGGGATTTGAGGTGTAAGCATCAAATAGTTTTTTTAAACAGTAGGTAAGTGATAGACTCCTACAAGTCTAAATACCTTAGAATGATCTGGAACAATTGAGAAGCACATTCAGTTAGAGGCAGGGGTAGTTTGGGGAGTAAGGGAGGAAGTAGTAGTATAAATGTAATAGGAGAGAGAGCATAATGAGTATGCAAATATTGAGTAGTGGTTGAGCCAATTAGGAGAGAATCCAGCCTCTCGAATGCTGAAATTGTTCTTTCAATTTCTATTTCCAGTTTCTATGAATTTTAATAAATCTGTTTACAATTCAGCAAATCAATATAGTTCTACAGTTTCTGCAATTATTCATCTGTTTCATGGAAGACTCAGGTGGTTCCTATCAATTGGTATCAGAGCATCGGTCTTAGGGCAATGGCAACAAATTTCAGAAAGGAAATTGAAGAGAATTGGGGCACAATATTTAATCGATTGGAAAAGATGATAAGGCGACTGGAAGGAGATCGAGCAAGGGATTCTGGACTGGATTTACAAGGCCGGCTAGAAACATCAATATTCTATGGAGAAGACACAAATCGGTGGGTGTCGGAGGCTGAGAAGATTCTCTCCGGAAATCAGTTATCGGAGGCAAAGAAAATCGAGGCGGCAACAGTCTGTTTTCACTGGCAAACATGGAATTGGTTTCAGGAGGTAGACCAACTGTGACCGGTGCAAACATGGGATGAATTGAAGGGATTGATGTTGGCTCGATTCCCCGAAAATAAGCTCTAGTGAAGAAGTATCGATGAGAAATCATAGGAGTCTGGTAAACTGCGAGACGGCGGTGAAAGAATGCTCGTGTCAACTGTATGTTAGTCCAGAACCATCGCCGGAGGTGGAGAAGGGATGGGAGCATGCCTAGAAGGTGTCTCTGTGATTGGGCTGGATCAGGAGATGAAGAAAGGGAAAGCAAGCTTTGTCTAAGGGCTGGCAGAAACGGCTGAAATTCATATGAACAAACCATTGGGCTTGGTTTCGGAGTTGGCCCAAACAACTATGGCCCAGATTGGTTAGTCTGCACCTGACACATTAAAAGGTAAGCCCATATTAACACCAACCCAAGCCAATACTTCTACTCTTCCCTTCGAGTCACGTTACATCCCCTCTACTACATCCCCAAATTTCTTTCCCAAAAGCGGAGCATCTGTCAGAATCAATTCTTCCATCAGCAGCAAAGAACAAGTATTTCCGTCGCCGGAGGAGAAGTATAAGCGCCGAATTGCAAAACTTCCATCACAGTGGAGGGCGGAAGCCACATCAACCGAAACCACCATCTTCTCTGAAATTCCGATCAGAATCAAAGACCGAGGAGTGAGCACGGTTGGTCGAAGTCGCCATGAGAAAACCGCCATCAGAGGAAATCGGAAATTAATTGGATTCTCATCTGAGGTACTGGCAGATCCGTTGCAAGCAAATTCTGAAGCCTTGATGGAGGGCCAAACTGGGAATGGGTTGAAGCCGGAGGTAAAGGCCGAGATACAGGTGCTGTGGCCTAATAGGCTCAAACAATTGATGGAAATGGATGACAGAAATTCTTTGATCCAAAATTAGTGGGGTGGAGGCAGCCCAAAAGGAGGTAGGTCTTCCATCATTTCGGGCCAACAGATGAATTCAAACCAGGCCCAATACTTCTTTTCAGATCTAGGCCATCTCATCTCCCACATGAGATCGCCTTCACCAAACTTCCTCCTGAACGGTGCGCTGGCAATTTGGTTAGCTGAATCAGGACTGCTGGCCACCGAAAAAGCCAATAATCCAGTTTTTGAAAAGGTGACTAAAGTCGGATTGTAGTCCATGGAACACACGGGTTAGATTAGCCTTCATCAAATTTCACTCCTGATATTAGACAAGACTGAAAAAATAGCTTGGGAATTCGATGATAATGAGTTTAGAGGGTTAGGAAGTGACAAAGGTGGCGGGATTTTTGATACCAACAATGATGGGGAGGTTGGTGACACTTTAGGATTGTTAACTAATTCAATAGTTACACAAGAAGGGGTCGCAAAGATGATTGGTTGTGGTACTATCCACCAATGTATTTCAATTCGTCGAGTTCAATTTTTTGATAACTCGAAAGGGGTGCGACCGGATATGGTGTTTTCATGGACAATATACTAGAAGTAAACAAGTCTGACAACTTCGTTGGGATGAAATATCATTTCTCTATTCTGAACGTGATGGGCATTTGAGGTAGGTCTTCCATCATTTCGGGCCAACATATGAATTCAAACCAGGCCCAATACTTCTTTTCAGATCTAGGCCATCTCATCTCCCACATGAGATCGCCTTCACCAAACTTCCTCCTGAACGGTGCACTGGCAATTTGGTTAGCTGAATCAGGACCGCTGGCCACCGGAAAAGCCAATAATCCAGTTTTTGAAAAGGTGACTAAAGCCGGATTGCAGTCCATGGAACACACGGGTCAGATTAGCCTTAATCAAATTTAACTCCTGATATTAGACAAGACTGAAAAAATAGCTTGGGAATTCGATGATAATGAGTTTGGAGGGTTAGGAAGTGACAAAGGTGGCGGGATTTTTGACACCAACAATGATGGGGAGGTTGGTGACACTTTAGGATTGTTAACTAATTCGATAGTTACACAAGAAGGGGTCGCAGAGATGATTGGTTGTGGTACTATCCACCAATGTATTTCAATTCGTCGAGTTCAATTTTTTGATAACTCGAAAGGAGTGCGACCGGATATGGGGTTTTCATGGACAATATACTAGAAGTAAACAAGTCTGACAACTTCGTTGGGATGAAATATCATTTTTCTATTCTGAACGTGATGGGCATTGTAAAGGAAATGGTGTGGGTGTATGATGAAATGAGCAAACCACAACTCCTCCCATCTTGAGGACAAGGTGGATTTCGGGGGGCGAGTAATGATAGACTCCTACAAGTCTAAATACCTTAGAATGATCCGGAACAATTGAGAAGCACATTCAGTTAGGCGCAGGGGTAGTTTGGGGAGTAAGGGAGGAAGTAGTAGTATAAATGTAATAGGAGAGGGAGTAAAATGAGTATGCAAATATTTAGTAGTGGTTGAGCCAATTAGGAGAGAATCTAGCCTCTCGAATGCTTGGAATTGTTCTTTCAATTTCTATTTCCAGTTTCTACGAATTTTAATAAATCTGTTTACAATTCAGCAAATCAATATAGTTCTACAATTTCTGCAATTATTCATCCGTTTCATGGAAGACTCAGGTGGTTCCTATCAGTATGTTCCTTTTTACGATTAAACCCCAGGCCAGACATGGAAAAACCTTGTATTGCATAAATCAAAGTTATCATAATTAATATTATCTAGAGCTTGAATCAATAAATGAGTCACTCGTCTATATACAGCAATAGAAGTTATAATTTTAATGGTGTTTTGAAAGACTAAATTTGGTGTTAAGGCATTTTCATCTAGGTGAGGTGAGGCATAAGTCTTAATGTGATTTAAGTCGTAAGCCTCAGCTTTAAAAAAATAAAATAACTCAAAACTCTACAAAATTATATGCATAATAACCATTATCTATCTAAAAATTAATTAAAAAAATAGCAAATAATATATTTTTTAAAATAAAACAGACCAGATAATCACCATTATATCCATCACAGGCCATATGCAACTCAGAAGTTGCAGCTTCATATGGTAGAGGGGTTTATCACAGTTCAATTGTACAGGCTAGAGCACACCTACATCAGTTGCTCTCCTCAACATTCGCCAATTCATTTTTTTTTAAAGTTTTTAGAGCTTGTTTCTGTTTAAAATAGCAAAGACAAAACCATTATATACAAAACAAATAACAGCACAAAAGTTGAGGCCAGCAAAAATATCCACGGCAAGACAAACCAGCACACACTCAGCTGCCCGAAGGAATAGCCTTGAGGATTGCCATCAATAAGTCAAAATGGACTGCCAACAAATCCACCTTCTAACTCTTATTACTTCTCCATTCCGTAAATGTAAGATATTATAAATGTGACCGAAATGTAAACTTCGAGGCACTTGAGGTGACCCTCAAGGCATAAGTGTTGGGAGCTTCTTGAAACAATTTTTTTTTTTCAGAATAGCTTGTTCAAACGAACATAACTAACACACTACATTAATTGACTTAGATATCAAAAAACTCCAATTATATTGCTTCAAGACTGTCAAATATCCGAATAAAATTAGAGAGTCGTAGTAGGCTGACAATTGACATAAAATTACCACATCTTACAGCATGAATCTTCCATTACATTTCATTGGTGTCCCCAAAAGACCAAACCAAGAACTGCAATTCTGTACCACATCTACATCATAAGTTACTCCGTTGTCCATTAATTAATATTCTTTTTTTGACTAAACAAGGTCAAAAAACATAACTAATACTCATCATTAATTGATTTAGATATAAAAAAATCCACCTATATTTCTTCACGACAAATCAAATATTCGAATAGAATTAGAGAGTTGCAGCAGGTTTTCAACTGACAAAGTGTCCCCTGGTAGTGAAGGATTGCATCATATATCAGGTGCAGCAAAAAGTGGGCAAGGATTAGATTCATACCAATGAAGCACAAAAATTCCCTAGGGTTGAGTATATGTCAAGACATGTTCCCTTGAGGTCATGTGATGCAATATGTAAGGTATTGGAACATATGGCTCATAGAGACCATTATAAGGACTGAAAGGAATAAGAACAACTACATTAGAGGAATTTGAAAGTCAAGTCATACAGACAATTGAGCTCAACCCCAATCGTGCCAATTGTGCACTCTTGAATTGCGATGAGTAGATCTCAAGAGGGCCAAGTTGGGAACTTCGGTAATTCCTAACTTTATCTCTGTAGATGGGTCTCAATTGAGGTCAAGTTGGACAGAGATGAAGAGGGTTGAGTTAGACTGAGAAATGAACTCAATGGCTGTTAACCTGAATATGAATCGAGTAGTATTCTTGGGTATTTTAGTAAATTTATAACCAAAAGAACACTTTTCAAATGAGGAAATTTGCAAAAAAGGCCATGTCGGGAGAGAGAAAACGAAGAATGGCCCTTCTTTACAGTTTTTCTTACAAACTATTAAAATATTATAATTCAAAAATGTCTTGCTTCCTTTTAAATTGTTTCTTCTATTGGCACCGTCTTTCATGAATAGAGAATGCGAGAAAGTTGGAACTCTGTAATCTTCTCTGCCTTCACTGTCAGTTTCTGGCACTGTATCCACCATTTTTTCCTCATAAAAACTCAACCATTGGACAGAGCTTCAAGGATCAAGAAAAATATCAAGAACAGATATAAGACTATTTTTTTTTTTCACAAGGTTAAATTGAACATTTGACCTAAAAGGCATTTTAAATGAATAACTAAAAGTTAACTATTTTTCACTTTATTATAACCTTTAAAGAGGGTTATTTTTATTTTTTATTTATTTTTATAACCGTGGATATCGGCCAGCTTGCGTTCACCTCAACTAATTTCACGGACGGTACTCATCTCAGTAGCCTGAGAGGACTCGAACTGGTGACTATTGGGGAGCAAAGCTACCCCTCAGGGTTAACCTTTAAAAAGGGTTATTAAAAAAATAAAATAAAACATGTCCTTTTCAATTCTGATACCTATTCCCAGTGGGAGCAAACATGACAATGCTGTATTTGAATTCTGATTTTCATTCCAGGACAAGGTAACCTGAATTTGATTCCACCGATGGCAAACCAGACACAGCACAGCCTTAATAAGCAAAAACAAGCTCATATACAGGTAGTAAAAAGAAAAACAAATAGAGATGATAACACGAGTAAAGAAATGAACAATAATCACACACGACACGATACGAGAACACTGAAACAGAGAAACTTCATAAAGATCTTAAAAAGTAATAGGATTCTACGCTCAAAAAAAGTATTGATGTCTCAAATAATTTAAATCCATAAAAATCATACTAAATATATATATATATACAGAACCGGATGTATTCGTACCACCAGAATTCTTCGACAGTGTCGAAAGTGTAGACTTTCCGAAGATTCCTATCCCAGTCGGCGGGCTGTTTCGCTTTTGATAAGTTATTATACCAGAACGTCCACTTCCTCTCCAGTTTGTGCGGCTGCTTCTCCGTCACCTCCGCCGCTGGAACTTCTATTGCTGCTTCGGTTGCCATTATATCAATCTGGTTACCAAATCGGGTTTTCTCTCTCTCTACAATTTGGTTTTGCAGAGGGGAAAAGAGGGATACATTTTTCACGGGTCAATTTGTAGAAAGGCTATCGATGGGATTGGTACAAGTTGGGCCGAAAATAAATGCAGTTGAGCTGGGTTGTCTGAAGATAGGTTAAACGAAATAAATGGGAGAACTTAAGGGGGGGCGTCTATTCAATTGGATTTATGAAAATTTTGATGAACTTTTTTTTTAAGTGATGATTTGTGTGAATTTCATGATTTTTTAGAGATTTGTATGAAATTAGTGGAAATCTTTTATAAACATAAATTTTCATTTTAAAACTTTTAGAGGTTTTTGTAGAATTCAAAAGACTTTTGAAACTTTCATTGGAAATAAAATTTATGTAGATTTAATATAATATTATGAAATTATTATATAAGATGTTATGCTTCTCACCATTTCCCATTTTCCTTCCTTTTCTCCCATATAATAAAAAAATATTTTAAAAAGAATAAAAATTTAAGATCTTAATTAATTAAATAATAATAATTATATATAAGAAATAAATCTAATATTCAGCATTATTAATATAATATACCTTTAAAA
>CAIGRF010224300.1:0-16064 GCA_903798235.1 Fraxinus ornus | reverse complement strand
GTTTCTATCTTGTTTAAACTGATAATGCACTCCTTGTGTATTATCTTTTGATTTTGATTTATAATATACCGTGATTACCTATAAAAAAAAAAGAAAAAAAAAACATTACTAGTTCTTGTTTAAATGTATGTGTTAACTTGTTTTAAACATATAATTATAATGTTGATAATGATAGGTAAACCGCGGATTAAAACCGAACCAAACCGCAAATAATGGTTTGGTTTGGTTTGAGAAAATTCAAAACCGCATGAAATGATTTGAGTTGAAAATATAATACAAACCACCCAAACCGAACCGTGTTCACCCCTATTTCACGCGAATAGAATCCATAGCATGATTGAGGGAAACCAAATGGGGAATAGCCTGGATGGACAATGGTCATCCACTATGTGTGATGTAGTGGATCGCAGTAGAAGAATCCGCTTCTATCCATAAACTCGAGGGTCGAAGTCGATATGCAATCAGGATACCTTAAGAATGGATCGCAGCTCCGCCTCAAGAATCTGGCAACCGTCGTAGGAAGAAAAGAAGGCTCGGATACATTGGTTTACTTTACATAAGTAGAATAACAAGTTGGAACTTTCAATTTCACTTAATTAAATGTGATACTTAAACTTCTAGTCCTATAAGCCATTCTAGAAATCTTTTTCTTAAAGCCTCATCCAGATAAGAGATTGAGGACAGTAGATTCCACGAACATACTTTCCTCTAAAATCATATTTCTAAGCTTTGGTTGATTTACCATGTTACGCAATCTTTTAACCTAAGTTCCTTGGGATATAATGTACCCCTTACAGAATTAAAATGTTTGATCATTTGTTTTTACAAATGTGAAGTTGCAAGTGTTCTATAAGGTAGGTCAAGTTTGCCATGGTTCCAAAGAAGATGATAAGTTGCATGTACATACCGAACTTTGTAATCAACTGCACAGCATGGATATTTCCAATACCTTCAACTCCTGCACTCAATTGCAATTTACCAGCTTTATCAAATTTCTGTATCGAGAATAAGTTTATAACTATCAAAAAGAACATTTGGATCTATCAAATAAGCTAGAAATTAGAAGAAAAAAAATAGTCTTGCCCCTCTGTACATATAAAATTGAGGTGACAAGAAAAATGAAGGATTTGTGGTTTAAAATGGTTGCATTTCACTAGTTGGGAGGGAATAAGTTCACTATTTTTTAAATTTCAAACTCCAAGAATGGCATATTTCTTTCACAGCAAAAATATAGTGAAAAAACTTCAGGATACCATGCTTTAAAGCAAATGGTACAATAAAAGCATGGTTATCCAAATAACTTGTCTTTTACATAAGTTAATTTAAAAAAACACACGCGCCTACACACAAAAGCACCTGGTATATTATCGGCTCTGTCTCCTACAAGTGACATCACATCAACAAACTGAGAAGGCTCTAGTGTTCCATATTTCTTAGCAAAATCCTCCACGCCAAAGGAGACCATCCTGAAAAGCCATACTGGAAGTGTCAAGACTAAAATCTGTTATAACAAGCACCACAAATTGGATCAGAAACGTAAAAACAAAATATGCGTAAAGCAAATTTAAGTTCAGACATTTTTTGACTAATTTCATTTATAATAAGCCAATTGATGAGAAACACATGGGGTTTTATCTCAAAATTCACTGGTATTAGGTTAAAAGCTTCACTTGCAGCTAAAGCTAAAATGTACGGAGTACTGGATATTTCAAAAACTGCCACTGATAAAAAGTTTCAGCTTTCCTCCCAGCTCAGGGATGAGATAGATCAATTTTACCACTTGTTTTTACATAAACTAATTTGAATTAACTAGTAAAACTTGATTTATTTTGGCAAATGCTAACTGATGCAAGAATGCACTAAATTGCCATGCATATGCAACTTCAGATACTAGCAAGTAAAGAGTTTCAGATAACAGAATGTAGGTCCCATAGCTGCCTCCAGTAATCAAGTAATATACTTTCTTGTACCCTACGATCGAAGACATCATTTCTTAATTGTTGTGCATCCTGCATAAATTGTTATGCTATCTCTACAAGTGCATTAACTGTGCTTCTTTTCTATTTTCATGATTCCTGTAATCATAATAAGGCACCAAATTTCCTCAGGCACCATCATCAGATCCATGATCCAAGACCATGCTTGGTGGTGAAATTTTAAGTTGGATTTTTTTCTAGTTCAAATACTCAATGCAAATAATTTAGTACCCTAAGTATGGAAGAAAGAAAGGAGAAGAAGACTAAACGATTATGCTCTTGCAGAAGTATCTACTCGTTACGTAGTCATATAGGTGGCAAAGTGCAGATTTCATATAGTCAAAAATGAAAGGGGCGTGCTATGTCTGATACGTACTAAATATAGTAAATACCGTAAAGGCAAAAGTAGTAGGGGTTGCAAACCGAACGGCACACAACTTGATTTTGGAAGATATGGCACTAAAAGTTGTAGAGAACAATACGAACAGATTAATGAACCGCTTGGAGCTCGTATGATGGTTAGACTGCCCTAACTATGCCAGAATATTTCCGAGATGTTAACGAACAAGACATATTTCTATTTATCGACAATATCTTCCGAATGAATAAATGAGAATGTAAAAGCCACTTCAGGCTTATGCTCAAAGTAAGGCCCAGTCTTCATCAAAGCAAAGCTCATATTATATTCTGTAAGAAAAATCTCTATACACAAAATATAATCGGAAAAATTCATAGTTAGCAGAAATTTTCAGTAAATTTCGGTAAACATCACTCTCGGGAATCAGAGCTCAAGTAATTTATGATTAATATTTTATATTTATTTCATACACTAATCCAATCTCATCAGCCAAAAACGTCAACACCACATGACAAAATCAGTGGTTTAGATTTTACTTTAAAAAAAGGACTCAGAAAGCCTTAACTTTTTTGAATTGCGCTTTTTTCCATTCTTCAGCACTAGGCTTCAGTGATTATCACCCCGGCAAATGTTTTTGTGCTTAGGAATGTGCCAAAAAAATGCTTTAAAAACTAACAACCAGCAGAATCAAAGCCATATTACCCCCCCATATATTAATATGATTGGAACATGGGTTGGGCACCTTTATGGAAAATGTGTTTGTGTTGGAGGGGGGAGGTGGATTTTCTTTTGAATTTTGAAATGTAAAACATGTCACACCACTGTATATATGGCAGGATATATTACAGTGCATGGACTATAGACAATGAAGTCAGATATTTTGCGAGTTCCAAGAGAACTAGTCACCAGTTTAACAAAAAGATTATGGACATGTACATCAAGAACATTGAGGCAAGTTTCTTATACCACTTATGGTTGGTTTTCAAATGTAGAGCTCCTATATAGATTGGGGGGAACAAAGTACCAATTTCACAGATACACCGGTGCCTATTTTTACTGCTCTAACTAGAGTTGCATTTCATGGTAATCAGTTCTACCATTGAATCCCATTCTCTGAAATGACTTTCTCAATGCATCAATTTAGTGTCACCAATAATAAAGTGTCATCAACTAAGATGGCATAATCATTCTTTATTTTCTAAGGTCATACAACTTTGGATTTTTTGAAAAACAAAAAGAAAGATCAAAGACATTCAAAGATCTATCAATGACGTCTTGAGAAGTATACCGTTAGAACTGCGCCTAATTTCATAACATAAATCGTTAAATTAAATCAAAAGAAAATACTAACTCGAGTCCCCGAGGAGCAATCCTTAATAGACGCAATGAAGGAGACAGAATCTGAAAAAAATCTTTGTCAGGGGAGACAACTCGCACCTGCACCAATACAGAGCAAAACATGTACAAGAACACTTAGAAAAAAAGTAAATACCCCCAAATAATCCACTATGAATTTATGAGTGAGTGCAGATCTTTTATCCTAAACATTGATAAAACCAAGTGCCCATTCTAAACAATAGATTTCTAATATCATCAAACCCCCCTACACTTCTCTCATTCTCCAGATAGTCGACATCCAAGTATTTGGGTAAGTCGTCATCATCCCTTAAATCGGTAAGCTCCCCATCAATATTACATCCACAAACGTAACAATATGGAAGAAAGTAGCAGTTTCAAGCCAGTAGTTTGTACCGTCAGTGGCTTCCACACACGAAGTATGAAAGTAATTTTTTCTTCATCCTCGTTTTCCTTTTTCTCACATTACAAGCAGTTAAAACGTTTTATAAAAACGAAGATCAGGTCAAATAGCATGCAAGCAGCATCAAATCAATATACCAAATGACTTTTTAGAAAGATACGTGGACCCAGTCACACAAGCATATTCAAGTTTTTGCCACCATTTAAAATAGGAAAGTACAGGCCACAAATAGGATTTTCCTTATCACAAAACTTAGAGCCAAAATATGTCCTTTACTGAGATTGTCATCTATAATATAAGCTTATGAAAGTACCTTGAATCCTGCATTCACACTCCTAACAGCCAAGGTCCCAATTACATCATCAGCTTCGACACCTGGCACCTACTTTAAAATGGACAAATAAATCCTAAGACCTTGCAACCAAGTTAAATCAAACATAAACCAATTTTTTATGACTCTTACCTCAATCACTTTAATAGACATTGCCTTGATGGATGCTTTCAAGTACTGAAGTCCCTGAATAATGGTATCTGGTGTGGGAGGCCGATTGCTTTTGTATGAAGGGTAGAGGGTGTGACGAAAATTTAGGCCTACAAGAAATTTTACCAATCAGTGATTGCAATGCAATTATTAGGTATGAGTAACCAGAATCATAAATTTCCCTCTCTTAACACTGAGATAAAAGCGAGAATATATTGATATGAAATACTGCACAATAAGTTATTAACAAAATATGCACAAAGGACAGATGAGTTGAAATGAAAAAGCTGATTTAAAGTCAGGAGTGTATATGGCATAAGAAATAACAGAAATAAAAATAGAGCAGACGAACTAAAGGAGAACAAGGAAAAAGATCGCAGCAACTGACATCTGCTTAGATTAAAAAAATTACATCGAATCACGTCTATCAGATATTGATGGGAACATACAGACAAGTACTTAACGCATTAGCTTCAGCATGGAGACTATGGAGTAGATTGAAGATAGTTAAGAAAGATGCAATATCAAGCTTTACAGTTAATATATATAATAAGGAAAAGAGAACCTAAATACCCACATATTACTTAGGTGAATAGATAAGAAAGGTAGGGAGAGAGACCTACAAAACATAGATACAATATAAACTAACATTTTTTTTCCTAAAGAATACGCCTGAGAGAAAGTAATGAGGTAGTAGCTCTAGCATGCGGAAATTATAAGACCTAACCAGAAACATAGTTCTTCTTCTGACACTTCATGCATAAAAATGAAATACATATAGAAAGAATAATTACTGTAGTTAGTGATGCATATACATTTTGTTAGAGCAACATGCTCTCTGGATTCTATTCGCCAAAAACAGTACATCACAGACAATAAACCTTAACCAGATAAGATTCCTGAAGCATTTATCCTTCAATTTCAAAGAATACAAGTTTGTTTTAATTGTGACCAACTCAGTAAATTACAAGTGCGAGAGATTTGATTTTCAGTACCATAACTGAAAAATCCATATGATTCGACATTGCCTTACATGGCCAACAAAGACAAATTTGGAAAATACATGAAGCTAAGATGGCAATGGACTCTTCCAAATCAATATGTAGAATATTGCACATTGGTTAAAGGGGTTCCTATGTACAAAGAAAGTGACGCGCACTAGGATGCCCTTTTTAGTATTGAAGTGCAAAGTTGTACAAACAACGCTAAAAAGTGCAAGGACAAGAGGCAGATTTTGTTAAATTTTTGGGCATTTTGAGTCCTCCATCTGCACACCAGATTTTGATTTAGCTTGGATGTCGAATTGATATTTTGGCTGCTGAAATTAAATTAATTAAGGAACGACTTATAAATCTTAATATGGAATTATTTTGGCACTGATTTTGTTCAAATAAGTGGTGAAACCAACCAAGTTGCTGAAAATTGTTGTTTTTTCTTAGTATATTTTTTATGCAAGGAGTTTTTTATATAGATTACGATAAGCTTTTTGCTTCAGCAAGCCTGTGCTATGTTCTTAAGCTCTAAGAGTCATTGGCAGTGCGTCAGACTTTGCACAGTTAAGTACTACTTCATCAAACAAAACAGAGAGAATGATCAGCATTTTGATGACACTAACAATGGGAAGCAAGAAACAAATTTGGGTAATCTACTCAGGCAGGTCAAAACTTAAAGATTATTGCACAATAATGCTATGGTGCCTCTTTATAAGAATAAGAGACATTCAAGACTGTACAAGACATAGAGGTATTAAGCTATGAGGGTAATTAAATATTCATAAAATTATTTATACTTTAGGCCACAAAGATCTACAATGGATGTCATTTACTTGCCTAGGACAAAAGCAAAATATTGGTTTACATTTATCTAGAAAAACTCTACACTATTATGGTTGAGGAATAACCCCCACCATCCTCCTTTGGTGGAGCCTAAAAACACACTAAGGATGAGTTGATGATTTGCCAAAAAGAAAACAGGGAAAAGGGCCTTGTGGGTCAACATCTTTAAAAGAGCATATGGCCTTGTAATTTTTAATGGACCAAATCTCATGTTGAAAGTCTTCACCTTGAAGGCCTTGGTACTTCAAAATTAAAAACTCAAAAGGAACAGAGATTGAACTCAGGATTGTTCAATATTGAATAATAAAAATGTATTGACATGAATACATACCTTAGATGACAAGACTCCACCCTGTGGTCAGAAATGTTGGAAGGTCAAATTAGATGGAACAAATTAATCATGACTATAAGATCCTTTACCTGAGTTTTTGGATAAAATGANAAATTTTTTACATGTGCATAAGCTCAATAAAATGCATGAGTTTGATCTCATTAGGCTTCAAACTGTTTAGAATGTGAAGTTAGTTTTATCCAAATTATTTGTCCTAAGAATACAATCGAGTGTTTGTCCAACACCATACACAGCTTTGGATTAAATAGCATACCTTTTGCAACAAAATTTTGATTGGATGAAAGAGAAGTTTGACCGTATGGAACTCCTGAAAGGAAAAACTTTGTTTTGTCAAAACATTCTTTGAAGAAGGGTGCACATATCGATACCCATCTAATTTCAAATATTGGGCAAAAATATTAGAAGCAAACATTACCAATCTACCACATGTTACTCGAAGGTCCAAAATCAGACTCTCATTGGTTCGAAGAGAATATTGAAAGACATTTTACATGAACATTGGGTTTGTTTTTTGCACTTTTCACATTCCAGAAAAGTCAGCACAGAATGAATTGTTGGCAAAGATGATATGCAGTGGGCAAATACAACATTAAAAACTCAATCTTGTGCTCTCTTGAATTTCCTCCAACAATTCAAGCATAAAATTACTTATGAAACAGATTCTGATAATATTAAGAAACAAAGACCCTGGCAAATAATATCAGATACTTAACCGATAAAGTCACACTATATCGTCATCCTACTATATTTGTGATTTGTCCAGGGACAAACTTCATTATCTTATCAATGAAACAAGGAATCTTACCTTAACAGTTCTAGAATATGTCTCATCCTAAATGTGGCCCCACAAGATGTTCCCATTCTGCTCAAAGTACATTTTGGAATCAAAATATGATACTCTAACAAATTGTCCAAACAAACGCACTTCTAAAATCTCTCCCCTCCAAAATGTATTCATTGCATTTAAAATAAACATCTGCAATCATAATAGTCTTTCATGTAGTTACTATAAGAGTTTGCAGGGGGCAGAATTAGTCATGCATATTATCTTTCATGTAGTTACTTCGATAGTGGCAGAAGGGCAAAGGATAATAGTCCATCTGATGAATAAACTATCATCAGCATTAGTAAATTATTCAATCTTAACCCTGAGGGATTGTTCAACTGATAAGGCCTTGGGTTTGCTCTCCAATGGTCACCAGTTCGAGTCCCTTAGGGCCACTGAAGTGAATACCCGGCCGTAAACTTCAGGGCCCTGTGGGATTAGTCGAGGTGCGTGTAATCTAGTCCGGACATCCACGGTTATCAAAAAAAAAAATTCAATTTGAAAATTTTAATTCCATATTAAAAAAATAAGGGAATGAGCAACTGGTAGACATCTTTAGTCTTAAGGTCTGATGCTTAGTTGAAATAAAACATAATGATTGTATTGTATCACTCTTCTGCAAACTTCTACGATGTTCAACTCTTTCAATAAACAAATAGTAATTTATGTAGATTTCAGTAATCAAGTCCACACATAAATGAAGGATTCCATATGTCCATTTCTCCACAGCACAATTGAACATCCAAATGCTTCATTGAACAGCCAGCAAGATGAAAGATCAACATTGTATGTGCTAGGTACTAGATGATTAGAAGGACAACCATTTGTTAGCAAATAGAGGATGATTCCAAGTTAATATGCATTTCATGGCAGCAGCACCCACATTTTGACAAACAGGAATCACCAAATTTCAAAAATAAAACTCTCTGAAGGCATACAAAAACGTGGCTGCAATACGAGCACATTAACTCAATAGCTTTTCAACGATCACATTCAGTCAAATGCATCAACAAACCATTGTTACAGAAGTACCCAAATACAATAATTCATTAATACAAAAACATAGGATCTGCAAATGTTTTCCATGAACTAGAAGAAAAAAATATGATAGCCTAGTTCAATAACAAACAAGATGTTGGGAATCATCCCATAGCGCCTAACAAACATTTGGAATCTCCACTGCACCATCGTACCATCTTCTACTAACGTTTCAATAACAAACAAGATGTCCGGCACCTCATGCACCATCGAACCATCTTCTACTAACGTTTCCTTCTCCACTACTATCACAATGTTCTATACATTCTCGTCAACATCTCCTACTGCAACACAATAAGTGACAAAGTTCAGCAAAACATAAATGAATTTCAGTGTAAATAACCAACCACAAATTATAACACTGACATAATTCAAATTTTTTTTTTTTCAATTCATTNGCTTATTAGGAACTTAGTCACTCTCTCTTTCTAAGCTCTATATTTTGTTTTTGTTTTCAACCATTTTTTTTTTTAACTTTTGTTTTAGTGAGTTAAAATTTGTATAATCAATTGCCACTGGATTTGATTTTGGACTATTGGTCATCAGAGGCGGAGCCAGGATTTATTGTCGGGGGAGGGGGCACAACTTATCGATGTTGAACGTCTAAAGATATTAACTCCAAAACCATAAGTTCATTCATCCATTCAAGGTGTGATGTAGATGATACATCATTCATAATTTTCAAAGGATCTTGAGAAGTACATATTGACATGCATAAACAGATCTATGAAACAAATTTTTTACATGTGCATAAGCTCAATAAAATGCATGAGTTTGATCTCATTAGGCTTCAAACTGTTTAGAATGTGAAGTTAGTTTTATCCAAATTATTTGTCCTAAGAATACAATCGAGTGTTTGTCCAACACCATACACAGCTTTGGATTAAATAGCATACCTTTTGCAACAAAATTTTGATTGGATGAAAGAGAAGTTTGACCGTATGGAACTCCTGAAAGGAAAAACTTTGTTTTGTCAAAACATTCTTTGAAGAAGGGTGCACATATCGATACCCATCTAATTTCAAATATTGGGCAAAAATATTAGAAGCAAACATTACCAATCTACCACATGTTACTCGAAGGTCCAAAATCAGACTCTCATTGGTTCGAAGAGAATATTGAAAGACATTTTACATGAACATTGGGTTTGTTTTTTGCACTTTTCACATTCCAGAAAAGTCAGCACAGAATAAATTGTTGGCAAAGATGATATGCAGTGGGAAAATACAACATTAAAAACTCAATCTTGTGCTCTCTTGAATTTCCTCCAACAATTCAAGCATAAAATTACTTATGAAACAGATTCTGATAATATTAAGAAACAAAGACCCTGGCAAATAATATCAGATACTTAACCGATAAAGTCACACTATATCGTCATCCTTCTATTTCTATATTTGTGATTTGTCCAGGGACAAACTTCATTATCTTATCAATGAAACAAGGAATCTTACCTTAACAGTTCTAGAATATGTCTCATCCTAAATGTGGCCCCACAAGATGTTCCCATTCTGCTCAAAGTACATTTTGGAATCAAAATATGATACTCTAACAAATTGTCCAAACAAACGCACTTCTAAAATCTCTCCCCTCCAAAATGTATTCATTGCATTTAAAATAAACATCTGCAATCATAATAGTCTTTCATGTAGTTACTATAAGAGTTTGCAGGGGGAAGAATTAGTCATGCATATTATCTTTCATGTAGTTACTTCGATAGTGGCAGAAGGGCAAAGGATAATAGTCCATCTGATGAATAAACTATCATCAGCATTAGTAAATTATTCAATCTTAACCCTGAGGGATTGTTCAACTGATAAGGCCTTGGGTTTGCTCTCCAATGGTCACCAGTTCGAGTCCCTTAGGGCCACTGAAGTGAATACCCGGCCGTAAACTTCAGGGCCCTGTGGGATTAGTCGAGGTGCGTGTAATCTAGTCCGGACATCCACGGTTATCAAAAAAAAAAATTCAATTTGAAAATTTTAATTCCATATTAAAAAAATAAGGGAATGAGCAACTGGTAGACATCTTTAGTCTTAAGGTCTGATGCTTAGTTGAAATAAAACATAATGATTGTATTGTATCACTCTTCTGCAAACTTCTACGATGTTCAACTCTTTCAATAAACAAATAGTAATTTATGTAGATTTCAGTAATCAAGTCCACACATAAATGAAGTATTCCATATGTCCATTTCTCCACAGCACAATTGAACATCCAAATGCTTCATTGAACAGCCAGCAAGATGAAAGATCAACATTGTATGTGCTAGGTACTAGATGATTAGAAGGACAACCATTTGTTAGCAAACAGAGGATGATTCCAAAGTTAATATGTAACGTCTATCTCTTAGTTCCCTCATAATCAATAACTTCTCAGATAAAAAAATCTGTCCTGTCACAGACTTGAGGGGGGAAACACAAGGTATATCACCATGGTCCTGCTCTAAAGCTACAATCATCAAGAAGTACAGGAAAACATTCTACAGGACATTCAACTTGAATCCCTCGGTCCAAGGAACTGCCAATAGGCAGTGAAGCTAAGATTTGCCGTTTCTCACTAAATTTTCTCTACATGCATAGCATGACATTAATCATAGAACAGACAAACAAGTGTAGGAGAAAAATTGGTGATGAGAATTGAAAGAGATGAAAAAAAAATTAAACAAGAAGTGTAACTTACCATTGTGGTCAAAAACCACCTGCAGATGAAAAGAGAAAAAAAATTAATAAAGTCGATTTCAAGTGGAGATATAACTAGAAGAACTCTTACTAGAAAAGTTACTTTTTCATAATTATTTGTTTTTTTACAAGACAAAACTATTACTCAAAGAAAATCCTTAATTAAAAAAATTGAACTGTATTTCTTACATCATTCAATCTAAAAATGATATCTTCAGTTTTCTTTTCTTTTTTGCACTACAGTGAATTATCCATAATGCTGAGGTCCATCATATGGTAATTTATAATGGAAAGTGGAAACTGCAGAGTACAGCTTCTATTTCGTGTCTAGTTCTTGTAATGCAATTATCAGTCAAAAAAAAACTACTCCGGGTAAAATCATTCACATTATACCCCAGAATTACATTGTTTCCAATTATTGGTTATTATCTACTTATCTACTTCTTGCAAAGCTAATACACTAAGTCTCTCCTAAAATCAATCACTTCTTGTCAATTAGTGATGTTAATTGCATTTCTAGTTTTAAATTCTATTCTTCAGACGTCCAGCTGAAATCTCAATCATCTGCTCTTCCAGTGTTCACTCACAAGGATAATTGGTTTATTCCATTAACATATAATTATATTCTGCCTGTGAGCAACTGCAATGGCAGTATTATCTGGGCTTCAACCAGCCTTGTTGGGAATTCCTTCAACAAGACTGATTATAAGATTGATTTGGCTACAGCTGTGTGTAAGTTTTGGAGGGAAAAAACTAAAGGATGTATTAGGGTATTAAATGTCATCTCATTGCAGAAGCAATTCAATGCAGAATGTACTCTTTCAGAAAAATTTAGGATTTTTTTCCTGGATGGCTCATAGAGCCTGGATGCTCCAGTAAATAATTTTGATACAGTGTTTGATTCCCAGTAAAAGTAACTTCTTGCTTCCAAAATAAGCCACAAAATAAGTAGCTTTCATTGCTTACTATGCTATGTGGTTTACTCCACTTCTTTTCATTTACTTGTCACTTTTTGGACTTGAAGAGTATATTTTACTTAAGGATTAGTTAGTTACTAATCTTCCTGTTGTTTCTTACTTTTGGCTTTGGAGTTTTGACCTTCTGAAGGGGCAATGCCCTAGCTTAGGATAAAACAAACCATATACTCATAAAAAAGGATCTACAGAGACGTACCAAATTTCATTTTTCACCCACAGTTGTAACCATGCAATTCGCGTACAATATGTAATATAAACAAGTTCTTCTCATTCGCGCTTTTTTTGTTGTGTGCACATAGTGTTAGCATGCTCGTAATCATACATTATCATTATAACTTGCATCAAATTAGAAATATTTTGAAGTTAATAGGAAAGAGAGAACATGTAAGTTTAAAGCCCAATGTGTGCTGTTAAAGAACTAGTAAGTGACATAGAGAAAGTCATCATGATAAAGAGTCCAATTTATTTTCACACAGATAGACTCACAGGGAAAAAAAAAAAAAAAAAAGATTTGTACCACCACATGTAAAAAAAAGATTTGTACCACCACATGTGAAGGGATGAATTCCAAGACATCAATTATCTGCAACAAAACATAAATATAAGTTACTTTAAATCTTAAAAGCTGAGTAACTTTAAATGACACTGGTGCTACTGGAGTAACCGACAGAGAATAGCATTAAATTCCAAAAGGACAAAGCAGAATTCATGGAGACAAACAGCACAAATTTGAGACAATACTTCATGGAGTTCAATACTGTTGGATCAACTTTATAATAAACCAAATAACCCCCAAGCTCAATTTTGCTCATCAGATTTGAGAGGAAAAAGAATTTCTAGCAAATGCAAATCAATGACCCTCTAAAATTAAACCTTTTGCATGCATATAACGCATCTTGAGTTATATGCATCAACATTCAACAGTTATCTATTACATCTTTCTTACATGATTGAGTAGAACACTACTCAGGGGACGAAATATCCAGTGCCTTCAGCAAAAGTCATATATTAGCAAGAAGTTTTATTCAGTTATTTTGCATAATCATTTGCAGGTAAATATGTACTCTGAAACACACATTTCATAAGACAGAGAAGTTGAGAGGTCCTAAAGGGCACTAAAAAAACCATGTAATCAGAATACTTTTGGACATTTTGGACACCAGTCTATGAAATCAGTATAAAAAGTTAAATATACGAACAAGGAAAATATCATGAATCTAAAAAATCAGAACTTACAAGAGACAGGGCTGTAAAAATGGTTAAGACCCAATCCCCATTTCCATCAGCATCTGAGAGGTGGCCATGGTGCAATTTAGCTATTCAGGAGTCCATAAAATGAATCAATCCTTGAGAGAATAAATTGCTAGGGACATAAAGGATAGAAACAGAGAGGCAACAGAGATAACATCAAGAACCAGTTACCGGTTAAAATAATAAAATAGTCATATAGCACCCTCTAAACAATATTCCTTGATTAATAAGTAACAGTTTCCCCGTGGAAAGTACAAGTTGATAATCAGATGCGTAAAACAAGTGAAAGAGTAAGAAGAGTTGACATTATGTGAAAACTCTTGTAGAACAAGAACTCTCGTTAAGCAATCTTTTGGATCCATGCTAGCAAGGAGTACAACGCCATAGTGCTCACGGAAAATACAAGTGAAACTACAAATTTCACATCCATACTGATAGTAATGTACAAGAAAGATACAAATAACAAGTGAAACTACATTGTTTATAATAGAAAATATTTAACCATTTCTTGAATGAATTCAGCATAGATGGTTTGACATACCAAGAAGCTTGTAGTATGCCCTATAAATGATTGATGTTCCATCAATGAGCATAACTCTACCATTTGAAGAACTGGGGTTCTCTAATCCATCTCTAAGGTCAGCTGAATCAAAAATTGCATCTTGAGCAAGTGTTGCACTTTCAGCAGATGTACTTATACTATAAGAAGAAACTTTCCGTGCAACTGTACACCAATCAGATCTCAAACTACAACACACTCTACCAAAACCCTGAATTGCAAAAAATTAAACAATTCAACGAGTTAAAAATTTCAAATTAAGCCGAGAATGGTTGTCAAAGTCAGAAATATATTTTTACCTTTTTAAACAGCACATTTGAAGAATAGCTGGTTCGTGGTTTTGCGAAACTAATCAACTCGTTAGAAGCTCTTCGAGTCACCAAAAAATTATTTGCTAAACAATAAAGAGTTCTCTGAAAGGAGTAGCACGCCATTAGTTCATATCAAATTGTTCTCCAAATTCCAGCTCAATCTTTTGCTAAATGCATAATTCAGAAGGGGTGTCTGCAGTAGTACAAATCATGACCTGAGATTTCGAATTTACACCTAGAAATGAAAAAGGACTACAAAATTCACACTGATTATTTGCGTAACAAGCCAAGGGTTCGACATAGGACCTGATTACTGGCTACTGATTTCGTGGGTCTTATCTAAACCGGCTAGTGTGGCTTAACAGTCGTTATTAATTGGGTCCAGTCGGAGCATCCAAAAAACTCGTTAAGCTCCATTCGTCTCCCTTTAATTCTTATATTTATTTTTAGTCCTATATTTACATAATAAAAAAAATTTAATCACAGATACTCCAAAAAAATATTTCAGAACTCCATTTTTTTTAAACTAGTTTTACACCCGTGCAATGCACGGGTTCTGTTATTTTTAAGGTAATATTAGCGTCTGAATGTTAAGATTAAATAGGAAATTGTATTTTAAAATTTTAAAAGAAATAACGTTTCATGGAGATATAGGGGCAATTCAAAATTTGAACAAAAGGGACAACGATTTGGGAAGTCCAAATTTACAAGAGGGCAACAATGCATTTTACAACGTGGAATACAACAATTTATTTGAAAATGAGACTTTCGTCGGGTTTTGTTGTTTCCTAAACTGACATAGCTATTAATTTAAGAACAATCATAAATTAATCACAGATAACCTCTAAACATGATCAACATATGATAGGAGTTATAAAAGAATCAAATTGCAAAACTAAGCAGATCGTTTGGTATGAGATAAAGATGGGTTCAACAGAAAGAGATAATTTTCTAATCAATGTTTAAAAAAAAAATATTTTTCATCGTTTGATCAATATGGAGGAGGAAAGGTAAGAGTGAAATAATCTTTTTGGCTTTCTTCCAATGTATGTTGTTAAAAAAAAATGGACATATCTCGCTTAAATAGAAGAAAAAGAAAAATGTTTTCTGTCCACTTGCCATCCTTTAAAGCCTTCCTCTCTAGTCAACAAGGGAAAGCTAATTCCCCAAGAGCTTTCCACTCCCCATGTTCCATTCGATGCAACCTCTCTTGTACCATAGCCCAAGCAAATATGCAGATTGATCCCAAATTGCTACTCAACAGCTATTACCCACAGCACAAGTTTTAGCAACAAAATTTGGTCGATTCAGTCATATTATAATCTAGCATCACAAAAAAACTCGACAGTGCTTGTTGTTCATCTAGATTAAGAGATGTTAAGTAAGATGTGATGTAGATTTAAAAATGCATCAACATGTCAAGTTCGAAAGAGGACACACATACAAACAAGTATGACTAAAAACATGCATGTTGCATGTATCTGAAAACAAATTATCAGTCTAAAATCTTTTAAATAAGTAAGAAAAAGAAATATGACATTCATTGGTACAAACTCATCATCCAAACACCAAAACCTCATATATGAATGCAGTTTCATTAGGTTCCAAGGTCCAGAGGTTTTACCTTGTTTGATTCATTTATGACTTAAACCTCAAACCG
>CAIGRF010224293.1:0-10727 GCA_903798235.1 Fraxinus ornus | reverse complement strand
CAACATTTTGCAAAGTTAAGTGATCTTGTAGAAACATTTTGCAAAGTTCAGTGATAAATTAGGTGATTTTTAAAATTCAGTGACATAGTGAAAAAATTTTGCAAAGTTCAGTGATCATTTGAGTGATTTTTAAAGTTCAGTGACTCTTGGACGCATTGCGTAAAGTTCAGTGCCTATTTAGGCAATTCACTCCTATAATCATGGGATTGCCTAAAGTTATGGGATTGTGATATGATGAGATTGGATGAATTATTTGGGACGTGATTCTTGGATCCTTCCATAAAGGCAAGCCTAGCGACTGAGAATCTCGGACGCGTAGCTTGGATCGTAGAAAAATGAAGGCAGGTTTGCCGAGACTTTTTGTAAACACCTCTGCAACTTGGAGATTAGTGGGGACATAATGAATTTGTAGCTCTCCGGAAGCCACCAGTTCTCTCACAAAATGATAATCTAAATCAATATGCTTAGAACGTTTGTGAGAAACTAGATTAACAACAAGAAAAATAGAGCTTTAATGGTCACAAAGCACTACTGGAGAGGAGGTCGAAGGCACATGAAGATCACTAAGGAGATGACGGAGCCATTTAACTTCAACGGCAGTAAAAGCCAATGCTCGATATTCCGATTCACAACTTGAGCGAGATACCGTCGGTTGCTTTTTAGAGCTCCAAGACACAAGATTATCAACAATGTAAATTGCATAGCCAGAGATTGATCGACGTGTGTCGGGACACCCAGCCAAATCAGCGTCAGAATGAGCAAAGATCTCCCGAGAAGAGGATGGAGTGAAAACCAGTCCAAACCGAAGAGTTCCTTTAATATAGCGAAGAATCCGCTTAATTGCTTGAAAATGAGAAATAGATGGCTTATGCATATACTGACTGACAGCAGTGACAGCGTGAACGATATCCGGACAAGTGATAGTGAGATATTGAAGAGCGCCAACAAGTGATCGATAGAGAGAAGGGTCATCAAATTCTGAACCAGCAACCGATAAATGTTGGGCGACCACCATTGGAGTGCTGACTGGTTTGGAATCGAAAAGCTGGGCACGCTGGAGGATCTCATGGGCGTACATGGCTTGGCTAAGAAAAAGACAAGCAGAGGTCCGATGGGCTTCCAAGCCCAAAAAATAGTTCAAGGATCCGAGATCCTTGGTAGCAAATTCACGGGTAAATTTGCTAAGGAAACCATCAAGAAGTGACAAGTTGTTGCTAGTGACCACAATATCATCAACATAGAGTAATAAATAAATTAAATCAGCACCTCTGGAGAGAATAAATAAAGAGGGGTCGACACGACTACAAGTGAAGCCCATGACCAAGATAAAGGAGCTGAACCGATGAAACCAAGCACGTGGGGGGCTTGCTTGAGCCCATAGAGAGCCCTGCGAAGCCGACATACATGGGTAGGATGTTTGGAATCAACATAGCCAGGGGGCTGGTCCATATAGACTTCTTCCTGTAAAAAACCATTGAGAAAGGCATTTTTTACGTCGAGTTGACGAAGGGGCCAATTATTAGAGACGGCCAGGGAAAGAACAACTCGAACAGTAGAAGCCTTCATAACGAGACTGAAAGTGTCATAGAAATCAAGACCTAGTTGCTAAGTATACCCCTTTGCAACAAGACGAGCTTTAAGGCGGTCCACAGTGCCATCTGATAAATATTTAACACGAAAGACCCATTTAGAGCCCACGACATTTTGATTGGGCTGTCTCGGAACTAGATCCCATGTATGATTCTTTTGAAGAGCCCGAATCTCATCATCCATAGCAGCAATCCAACCTGGATGTTTTGTAGCAGACTTGAAACCTTTAGGTTCACGCATGGTGAGCAAAGAATGTAGCAAGCAAGAGTTTGGAACTTGACTTAAATAAGAACTATGGATGGGCTTGAAGATCCCTGACTTGGCCCGAGTTTGCATGGGGTGAGTTCCAAGAAGCGACAGGTGGCCCATTGCTTGTGTGGATAGGGCGTCTGGAGCAGGATTAGTAGGCAAGGAAGTAGAGTTATGAGAAGATCCATGCTCTGAAGTGGGAGGCGACTTGGCAGAAGGATCCTACAAAACAGAAGAGGGCACAAGACTAACAGAGTTGTCAATTAAACAAGGTCCACACGAAAGCGATAATGAACTGGGTTGTGGCAACAATGGAGCCTCTGATCGAGTAGTGGGCTCAAGAAATACACTGATGGGCAAATTTGACAAGGGCCCAGAGCACGGATTTCCCTTGAAGGGATAATTAAGTCCATCAAAAATAGCATGTCTAGATATAAAAACTTGATTAGTGGATCGATCAAGACAACGAAATCCATGATGAGACATACTATAACCCAGAAAAACACGTGGACGACAGCGAGGGGCAAGTCTATGAGGAGCATAAGCACGTAAATAGGGAAATACAAGACAACCAAAGGGATGAAAATTAGAGTAAGTAGATGCTTACCATACAAAATCTCATATGGAGATAGTCCATCAAGAGTAGGCTTGGGTAACCGATTAATCATGAAAGTGGCAGTGCTGAAGGCATCAACCCAAAATTTGAGAGGAACATTTGAGTGAAAAAGCATTGCTAAACCAATTTCAGGTATGTGACGGTGTTTGCGCTCGGAACGACCATTCTGAGAAGGTGTGTGAGGACATGACATTTGATGATGAATCCCGGAATTAATTAAGTGATCTTGAAAAGAGTGATTTGTAAACTCAGTGCCTCCATCACTTTGAAATATTTTGATTTTAACATAAAATTGATTTTCTACAAGCTTCTGAAATTGAATAAATGTTCTGTAAAAATAAGATTTTAATTGCAAGGGATAGAGCCACGTAAAGCGGGAATAATCGTCAACAAATATCACATAATATTTAAAACCTAAGGTGGAATTGACGGGGAATGGACCCCATAAATCACAGTGAATAAGATCTAACACATGAGAAGCACGTTTTTCATTCTGACGAAAGGGAAGTCGGTGACTTTTTGCAAGCTGACAGCTAGAACAAACAGAGGGATTAGGGAGCAAAGAAGTCACAGACAAATGACGATTTTTATTCAAAAGAGAAATAATAGAATGGGACACATGACCCAACCGAGCATGCCAAACATCAAAAGAGGCCCAAGGCAATTATTAGAAGAAATAGAAACTAAAGAACTATGTCCATGCTCAAGCACATAGAGTCCATTCTCACGTCTTCCGGTTGCCACCACCCTTCTTGTGACTTGATTCTGTACGAAAAAGCGATCATTAGTAAAAGTAATGGAGAAAGGAAAATCGGATGTAAGTTTACTAATGGAGATTAGATTTTTGGTGAGGCCAGGCACAACCAAAACATCTTTTAAAGTGAGAGGGGAGGTGGTACCGATGTGGGAGATAGGTAGAGAGGCACCATTACCGACAATAACACAGACCTTACTAGAGTACGTGTCAGCCTGGTCCAAGTGAGCAGCGTCGTGAGTCATGTGCGTCGTGGCACCAGTATCTGTATACCAATCAGAGGCCTGACTGTCATTCAAGGAGCAAGAAGTGATAGCTTCCACCAGGTTGGCAGCGTTGGAAGCATTGGAGGAGCTGGAGTAGTGCTCATGACAGAAAGTAGCATAGTGTCCTTCCTCGCGACAGATTTGACAACGGATAGGGCGGTTACGTTGATAGCGGCCGCCTCCTCGACCGTTACCACGTCCATATGTGGATTTATCACTACGGGAGGCAATAAACGCAGCAGTAGTGGATCCCACGGTGGAAGACGAGTCTAATGATCTGACAAAAATTTCATAACTTTCTGCTTGGGGAACAACATTAGCAAATGAAGGAAGAGAAGTAATAGATAACTGTGTAGTAGAAAAGGCAGAGAAGGCAGAACCAAGTCCACGCAAATACCAATAAATTTTGTCAAGATCATCAACTGGACGACCCATAGCAGCAAGCTGGTCACAAATGGACTTAAATTCACGAGAGAATGTAGCAACACTTTTATCACCTTTCTTCAGGTTCTGTAGTTCATCTTTCAAGCGGAGCTCTCGGGATTTTGAACGATTGCTGAAAGTGTTTTCCAAGGTGGACCAGACAGCATGCGAAAAAGACAAACCCACAACAGTAGACATAGCCTCTTCCGTCAACAAAGCAAGAAGAAGGCTCATGATCAACTGATCCTTTTGCTGCCATTCAACAAATTTCGGGTTGGCAGTTTCAGCAGAATCCAAGCTAATGGCAGTAGGTAGAGGTTGGAGAGAGCCATCCACATATCCAAGAAGGTTCTGACATTGCAGCAAAGGTAGGACTTGGCTGCGCCATAGAAGATAGTTTGAGGAGGATAATTTGATTGTCAAAAGATGAACCATAGTATTGAAGGACAAAGTGGAGGAAGAGGAAGCCATTGGATCGAATGAGGTAAATCCAGGGGGGGAAAAAAAAAGGCTCTATGATACCATGAGAAGGTAATGAGAAAAAACCAGCCGCAAGGATTAGTGGTGGTATGTGTATTGTATTTATAGAATATTCTGTACAAGTTAGTAGCAAATAGAGATACAACAAAGTCAAACATTCCAACTATGCTATTATCTATAATCATGGGATTGCCTAAAGTTATGGGATTGTGATATGATGAGATTGGATAAATTATTTGGGACGTGATTCTTGGATCCTTCCATAACTGTAATAGCACAAAATCTAGATGAGTATGATAAAAGAGAAATTATAAAACGTGTTTTCCCTTTGTAAGTTGCTTTACAACGCATAGCATAGAAAATGAGTGACAAATTCTTTGATGAAAGTTAAACACACTAGGCAACCTTTTTCTTGGCTTTCCACTTTAAATCGAATAAGAACCCTCCTACATTGTTTTGATTCTTTTCATCCTTAATTATGTATTGAAAGTAGTGAGATTTTCTTGTACATTTTGATATTCGATGGATTCACTTTTTTATTTTTGAAATTGTCAAATTTTATGACCCCGGCTTCTAATGATTGATAGTTGTTTGGCCAATAATTAACAAAATTATAAGACAAACAATTCAATTAGTAGCTAATTAATTAATAAAATAATCATTATAATGTGATATATTTCTTATTATTTTTCTCGAATACAATAAAGATCACATAACAATTCAAGTAGTAGCTAATTATTAATAGAAAAGAGTTAAATTCTATAACAATCGTCTAAGATAAACAAATATATCGTCAAAGCCTTGAAAATAATATTAAAATAACATATAAAGGGTTCATCCATGTCTTAGTGACTAAAAGTTAAACCTAACATCACAAAAGTACAAGAAAATATGTAGAAATAATAAGACCTCACACTGATTTGAGATATATGAAGAAAAAGAGGAAAAGTTATGAATTCTTGAATCTCTTTTAGCCTTCTTGATCAATCTCAAACTGTGCATTCTTTTTCTTTACCAAAAAGTAAATATCTTCAAAATTTGGTTTATTTGTATCTTGCCTCTTGATTCCTCTCCATAGAATGACATTTGGCTCTCTACTTTTTAAAAAGTGGAAATTTGAAAAAATGACCACTTTTATATGGTCATTTGCAAAAATGTCCGAAAAATTAGCAATGTCCATTTTACAATTATTTAGATGAAAACGCCTCTCTTAACACTTTTTAATTCCACACTAAGTATCATGTCAATTTATATCACTTTTCCCAATTGACCCATTAAAATCAACCCAAACCCACGTGACCCGACCCAACTAAACGAAACAAATTCAAATCTAAGACTTCTTGAATTGTAGGGTTTTCAGACTCACGCCTCTTGACTGAGACAGCCTCCTCTTCCTCCTTCTCCGTTCTCTATCTGTGAGATTGGGTCCACTGAGAGCCACCGACGCCACCGCTTCCTCCCCTTTCGTTCTCTATCTGTAAGATTTATCTCTTTGTGCCATAAACTGTTGTTGGCATAAATGGATGTCGAAACCGGCATAATAACCACTATTTCTGTACTTTATTGTTGTGTGCTTGCTGTAATTTTGTTGTTTGAGCTTCATATGTGAAAATTTCCAAGATTTTGCTTAGATCTGTAGAGCTAAGACGAGGGTTTGTTGTATATCTATTTTTATCAGTCTCCATTTTAATAATTCAGTTTGTTATGATGTTTATTCATGTAAATCTTGTGTTGTTTAAATGGCAAACATATGTGTTCGAAAAATATTAATTCTTAAAAGCTTTCGAGATTACAATTTTTTGAGGATTGTTTTTCATTTAAGACAATTTTTTCACATAACCAGGACTGTGATCTATGAATATATTTACAATATGCAAAAGGCAAAGCAATGATGGTTTAGACTCGTGAGAGGAGTGGGTCATAACACTATCATATTCACAAAATAGATCCAAGATCAAGACCTTACTACTAGTACTAGGAGTTTAAGGCTTTTCTTCACCTAAATTTTTTTTTTTTTTTTGTGTTCAAGTTGAATAAGGATGACTTTGGCAGTTGTGACATATCTTGTATAGACCTAAAAAAGGCTTCTATTCATAAATGTGATGCAATCTTAGGAGAACATGTTACAAAATGGAGAATAGCCAAGGCTTGCATAGCGTGTAATAGTTGCTAAAGATTAGTTGCATTTGAACGTGTAGCAATGAATAGAATGAAGTGGGTGAAAAAGATTGATGTAGTTGACTTCAAATTTAATCGAGAATTCAGTTTAGTTTGTTGTCATACTTTTGTCTTGTCATTGTAGCATGTGTGTTGTCCACAATATCTTTGTTGTCAACATTAAGTATCCTTTATTTTTTTTATTTTTTAAATTAATGCAAGTGGACAAGTACCTATAGAGTTTAAGTTTTTAATCTGTATTATCCTATTCATTTTAGTGTGGCCTTGGCTCTGTATTGAGCTTCCCTTCCATATGTGTGGGAGAATTATCTTCTACATAAATATTCTTTATACTATTTGATTAGGTTATACTATTTCCCATTCTGAAATTCATTGTTGTAGTATTGTGTTTCATAGACCATTGTCTATTTTTATTGGTTTATTTATTGTACTCCATTAAACTACAGTTTTTGTTGATGCATTAGACAAGTGTTTCGGTACTGTTTGTGAGTTTGACATTGTATTCAACTTTAACAAGGTTAGTATTCTTCTCTTTAAACTTACAAAAACATGTATGAAAATACCTGTTGGTTTTAAGCACATTGGTTCACGATCATCCTTATTACTATTTCCAAAGCAAATGATGCAAAATCATTCTTACTGTACTACTAGTTGATTATGGTTAACCTTTTTCAATTGTTATTGTCATTCTAATATGAACTGTTGATAAATTCTCATTTTACTTTGAGTAAAGCAATTTTCTGATTTTTTGTTTTATATTTATTCGGTTTTGTAGTTTTTTGAGGTATTTACTTCAGGATTTGGTAGTTCCTTCTTCGTTTTGCTTTCTACTTTACATTGTCTTTAGTTATTTCTTCTTTCTCACTCTTCCTTTGTACGTTCTTACATTCTTCGTCTTGTTCGTTTCACTTATTAATAGATGCGTTCCTCACACCGCTATAAAACTCCGAAGGAAGAGCGCATTCCTGGCCAAATTTCACAAGTAAGCAACACGAAATACATAACAATTGTCCTCGACAAATTTGATGAACAATAAAAGAATATGTTTGAGGAAAGCTGTATAGGCATGTGGCGAAGCTGCCGGACCTCAAACTATCTACCCAATTAATACATGAAATGGTAAATCGATCTATTATTTGTCCAAAACGTTCCGAGGCTTGGTTCAAGGTGAACCAACGGCTTGCAGGATTCGGTCTGCCAGAGTTCGCATTAATTACCGGCTTCAAGTGCGGTGACTTACCTAAAGGGTTGGTGGCCGATAAAATCCTCGAGAAAAATCGACTACGGGACAAACTGTTTACCAATAGAGATCGAATTACTTGTAGTGACCGCGAGAAGGTTTTCATGAAATGTCCCAATCGTAACGATCGTTACAAGCTTGAATTGACACTAATTATTGAAGGGGTGTTCAATTGTAGAGAGCGGAATGTGGGGATACATCACGATACTCTTTCCATTGTGGACGACTTGGATTCTTCAATGCCTATCCATGGGGGACAGTATGCTTTCAGCCTTTTATCAAATCACTGGTCCGTGGATGGGGGAAAAAGGTAGACTTGGCAAAGGTGAACGATTGTGACAGGATGTCTTACACATTGTATGGATTCTCTCTTGTTGGGCAGGTATACATGTGTTGGAATTTTATTTCAGTTATATGCTTTACATATTTTCATGTATCTCTATATATGGTAATGACTGTTTAAATGTGTTGCAATTGTGGGTGTACGAGGCAATCCTAGAGTTGGGAGCTCGATTCCCAAGTGAGATTGGAGACAAAATTTTGAGGATGTTGCGATGGGAAATCGGCCAATAGTGAGGCATGTTTCGTTGGATGAGATAAGAGCTCTGTTCGCTGAACAGAGGGAGATGGTTGAATTAAAGTTGGGCGAACTGAGAGAGGAAATGAACGTGAGATTCAATGGTCTGGAGAGGAAAATGGGAGATCATGTGTGTTCTATGAAGGACCATGTCTAGATGAAATAAATATGATGAAACGTAGGTTCGAGGATGTAGTGACAAAAATTGGGGGACAGAGGGTGAGTGATGAGTACGGGGAATTTGGTTGTGGGAATATGGGCGATGAAGGTATGCTTGTATGTGATGATTATGATGATTTATCGTTGCCGGACACTGTGTATGACGAACATGTCGAGGAAAGCGACATGGATGCTTGTAACGTCGATGCCTCGTTCGAGAGGCCCTCAGATGTCGTTGCCCTACTGTAGATCCACCTAACGTCAATGTTCCACCACCATCCCGACCTCGATCCATTAGGGTGAAGATGCCTAGTGCTACCACGCGGACTCCATTTACACGATCTGGTCGTCGAAAGAGTAAGAGGAATGAGTAGTTCCTTTACATTGTTGGCGTAGCATTGTATTGTTTTTGTAAAACTCATTGACATTTGTCATTTTGTTTACCATTATTAGGCAGATATTTTGGTTGATGGTATAGTTCTTTGTGTTGATGTGTAATGGAAATGGAGAAAACTCATTGACATTTGTTGTTTTGTTTACCATCATTAGGCAAATATTTTGGTTGATGGTATAGTTCGTTGTGTTGATGTGTAATTGAAATGGAGAAAACTGGGCATTTTGTCCTTCAGTTGCATGCATACTGTTATGTGTACATTTACGAATCGTCGTTCCTGACAGTTGAAATATCAAGTGTCGAGATTGGCAGGTATCTAATGTTGAGAATGACAGATAAAATGTCGAGATTTCGTATGAAATTTAGAGAAATCTTCTGTTTCGGACGAAATATCGTTCTAGACAAATGTAATGTCAAGTGATTATGATGATCCGAATACAAATGTCAATAACAACTTTTCAAATGTCGAGAAAACGAATTGGACAATACGTACAGTTCAACAATACAACAATTCAATGGGCTTTAATATAGGTACTCGGTATGTTTTTTAGTGATCACCATTTTGTGTATGTCGTGACCTAGAACATTTTGTACCATCCAGTGACTTGTGAAAACGAGTCATTCATGGCTTCTTTCGTATGCATTACCAAATGTGTGTATATAATGATGAAGTAAATTCTAGTCATGAAGTAGTAATAGGAAACCCAACCGATTAATATACTAAGAACATTATACTTGGAAACAAAAAAAATAGGAAGCATGTAATGCATCAAAACAAAGATTCAAAACACTAATAATCCATGTTAGCAAATCAGTTCACGGTAAAAAACACAATGTCATTCAAGAGTACGTGTTACTCGAAGGTGTCGAGTTCCTACATGTTTGCCTGTTGTGTCCAGACCCCCGACATCGGCCACATTTACGTATGCTATTTGACCTTTCAGTTCTTGACCGTTTACATTGTGTAGGAGGGCGACCTGGTGCTCGACGTATATTTTGGGGTAACACTTCGATGGAACGAATGGCATGAGGAACAACCCAATCTAAATCCATTCCGACATGGTATATAACTTCTATGTATGCAGCTCGCCAAAACTCTGTAGTGTAGTAAGGGGAGCACAGGTCATACGGTGATTTACCAATTGCGCAAGTAGCTCGGGATGGATGTGCACACTGAATTTAACACATCTGAAACTCTCGGCATGAGCATGTGTTCCCTATAAGGTCGACATTATACATTTCTGTACCTACACCAACCTCGAAAACGAATTCATCCAAATTTTGTAATTGCAAGGTAGCACCGACGTCAAACGATTTTCTCAATTCATCATCCATTTTTGGTGTCAAGGTATTATGACAATTGGTAGATGCGTTTCTTCTCTCGAAGAACCACTGTTACATCAACAACGCAATGTTTTCAACCAACGAGGTTATAGAAAAACTTCATTGTCGCCTGAGGACTGCGTTTAGTGACTCTGCACTATTATTAGTCATGACGTTGGTACCAGCACGTTCCAAATACGAAGCCACTGCTGGTCGAATAGTTCTAATCTGTGTCATGAACTGCTCGAATTTCGAAAGATGGTATGCTAGCGCTGCATGCTTGAACAAAAAAATTACATTGCTACAACTATACCTAGCAATAAGATTTTTCTCGATATGCCAGATGCAAGCACCGTTGTGAGAAAGCAGGAATAGAATCGTAATAGCCCGCGTAATGCTCTTCTTCATGTCCGACACAAACACTAGCGAATTTGAGTCCTCGATGATATCTTTTAACTTCGTGAAAAACCAATACCAC
>CAIGRF010224217.1:0-18499 GCA_903798235.1 Fraxinus ornus | reverse complement strand
ATTAATTACAATTCCCAGTAAAACAAATTCTAGGCAATTCAATTCCCAGTAAAATATTTTCTTTCCACCCATTTTTCACCTTTGCAATCAAACGGACCCTAATTACAAAATTGCCATAGGAGAAATTTGTACTTCTGAATAATTATTTCCCATAACCGCGTTGTAGACTTCAGACAGGGTCAGACCCAAACATGTTTATTAATTTTGACAGTTTCTACCTTTGACTTTATTAATTTTGACGGTTCTCAAGTGCATATTTTTAAATGGATTTTCCCTGTACACTAAAAAAAATAAAATGTAAACAATGAATTACATAACCCCTGTTGGTATTGATTATAGATTTTAATATAAATTAAAGTCAACAATTTAATTCAATAACATATTTTATGACTTCCACAACTTTTCATCTACACATTTCATCAATTTCTATCAAAATTTACTAAAAATCTAATTTTAATATCTACCAAACAATGATATAATATGATGTGCAGGGAAAAGATTGAATGAAAATGTTGATTGTATTTTAAATTGGTAAATGATAAAATATCATGTGGCATTACGTAATTCGTTGTGTAAATCTTGATATACATGTATTAAAATTATGCACTTAATGGGATTAAATTTAATTTTTTACTAATTTATAATAAAAGTTGATAAAATATGTGGTTGAAAATTTGTCAAATCCATGATTAAATTTAATTGTTAACTTTGATTTAAATTAAATTTAGATTTAATCTCTAACTCCGGCTATATATGTGTAGATAAATCAGCCATGAAATCACGCTGAGAAACATGCTTACGATCAATCTTTTATGGCTTTTGCTGGCACCCCTTTTCTCCTCCTCCACCGCCGCTGCCACCGTAAAGCAGGGCTGCGAACACAAATGTGGAGATTTAATTGTCCCCTACCCCTTTGGAATTGGACTCGGAAAAAATTGTTCAATAGGCCCATGGTTTGACGTAAACTGCAACACATCTTTCAACCCTCCAAAGCCCTTCATTGCCAATGGCAATCTTGAGATTGTCAAAATATCGTCTGATGAACTACGTGTCAAGAATTGGGTGGCATCCAAATGCTATACAGAAACTGGTAACGTAAGCAGCGACTATCGTATAAACATCAAATTAACCGGAACTCCTTACAGCTTGGCAGATTCGAACAAGTTCACAGTGGTCGGCTGCGATGACCAGTCAGCGTTCATTGGAGCAAGTAATCGAAGTTTCATGAGCGGCTGCCTGTCCTTTTGTTCTGAAAGGGAACTTTTCATCGATGGACTTTGTACGGGAATTGGTTGTTGCCAAACTTCTATACCGAAAGGCCTACAGGATATTTCTTATTATCTTGTTTCCTTCAACAATCATACAAATATCTCGTCATTTAATCCCTGTGGTTACGCTTTTCTTGGAGATGAGGATGTCTTTAAATTTCATAAGTCTGATTTTTCTGATGAAAGTTTTCGGAATAGAACAATTGAAAATGTTCCAGTAGTGCTTGATTGGGCCATTGGGAATCAGAATTGCAGTGACGCCAAAAAATCTACAGAATATGCTTGTCTTCAGAATAGTGATTGTGTTAATTCAGACACAGGTCTAGGTGGTTATCGTTGTAATTGCTCAACAGGATACGAGGGCAATCCGTATCTAAGTCCAGGCTGCACAGGTTAGTAATTTGTTATTTATCAATGAGAGTAACAGTCAGTAAAATTTGGGGATCTAAACGAACTTTTCTATCAATAATAAGTGACCATTTTTTATTTACTTGTCATTGAAAAGTATCAACTCTTTCTGTAATTAACCTTATATAATTGTATAATTTCCTCAACATGCAACATTAGATTTTTATGAATATTTGTTAGTATGTCACAATTAATTATTCATGAATTGAATACAATATGAGTTATTCAGAAGAGACATGTGACCCGAAGAGACTCGTATTGGTTGGAGAATAAAATGTTCAAATGTCGAAGAAGTTAGAAGATGAAAGTGTAGAGCTAAACTAACAGGACATCTAGTTGTTAATTGCATCTATTGCTAATGATCATTTTTAGTTGAGGTAGCAAATAATCAAACTGAGTTGCATCGAACTATTAATTTTTCGAGAATATTAATTTTTTTTAGTAAATATAGCATTTAGGCTAACAGGGAGGAGACAAAATATGGAGACGACTTACAATATATTGAGAATAAGGATTAATTTGTTGTGATGATTGAATATATAACCTTAATGTTGTAATTCTTTCGGCAGACATTGATGAATGCAAGAATAATCCATGCGACGAAAACGGAATTTGCACTAACATTCCGGGTAGCGTCAAATGTTCCTGCAAAGATGGATACTTTGGTGATGGCACAAAAAATGGTTGCATTGCTGATCAGAACACTCGTTTCCCAGTAATCAAGTTCTTACTAGGTAATTCTTTTGGCAATTTTTTAGCTGAAGACGCCATTTCTTGGTCTAGCACGAAAGGAAGAGTTTCGAGGCCGATTCAAATAATCCTAACTATTTATTTTCGAAGGGTGAAAAAAAATTTAGGGGGGTGAGATGGGGTTGTTGAATTTATGTCAAAGTGGCCTGTCAACTTCATTTGGTCACAATTGGATAGTTGAATTTATGATTTTTTTTTTTTTCATCAACTTAAAACTACGAAGTGTTGCTGCAGTTTCTTAGTTATAATTTTGTTCATTATCTAATTTACGTAATATTTCTGCAGGTTTTAGCATTGTCTTCATATCGATAATCATTGTTATTACATGGCTATATTTTAGCATCAAGAAAAGAAAGCTCGTTAGAATGAGAGAGAAATTCTTCCATCAAAATGGTGGTTTGCTTTTGAAGCAGCGAATTTCTTCAAATGAGGATGGAATAGAATCAACCAGAATATTTTCTGCTGAAGAACTTGAAAAGGCAACCAACAAGTATGCCGAAGATCGGATTCTTGGCAAAGGTGGCTATGGTACTGTTTATAAAGGAATTCTACATGATGAACGTGTAGTGGCAATCAAGATGTCGAGAATAATGGATGAGAATCAAATTGAACAATTCATTAATGAGGTAATATTCAACCACCTCATCTAAAGCATTGACATATTGTTTGGGTTTCATTTTCTTAATACTTAAATTTTACTTTTCAAATTCAATTAATTGCATATTTTGTTGGATCCACAACTACTACACTTCATTCGCCTTAACCACACACCTCGTCTGCCCCTGCTGGATTCTGTTTTACATCAAAGCATGACATGCACAATTTTACAAACAACGAGACTTACGAACACATAATGATTGACACTCGTTGAAAAAGTTTAAGCTATTAAATAATGAAAAACTTAATAATTTAAATTATTTTCTTAAATAGGTGATTGTTCTTACTCGAGTTAAACATCGAAATGTGGTGAAATTGTTGGGATGTTGTTTGGAGGTTGAAGTTCCTCTTCTGGTATATGAATATGTTTCAAATGGTGCACTTTTTCACCATATACATGATAATGGTGAAATGCCTTGGTTTTCTTGGGTAAATAGATTAAAAATTGCTGCTGAAGCTGGACCACGTAATCGGATAGAAGTAACTTCAGCTTCTATGCCTATTATTCATCGAGATGTCAAATCAAGCAACATATTGTTAGACGACACGTATACTGCTAAAATATCAGATTTCGGAGCGTCGAGATTGGTTCCCATAGATCAAACGCAAGTAACAACACTGGTTCAAGGAACCATAGGTTATTTGGATCCTGAGTACTTCCAAACCAGCCAATTAACTGAAAAAAGTGATGTTTATAGCTTTGGGGTGGTTCTTGCTGAACTTATGACAAGAAAGAAACCTCTTTCACCTTCAAAATCCGGAGAAGAGAAGAATTTGGCTACATATTTCATCGCGTCCGTTAAAGAAAACAGATTATTTCAAATTCTCGAGCCCCGTATTTTGAGGGAAGCTAGTTTTGAACAAGTGCAAGCCATTGGGGAGTTAGTGAAAAGATGCCTAAACTTGAAGGGCGATAAAAGACCAACAATGAAAGAAGTGGCAATGGAGTTGGAAGGATTGAGGAAATTTACAAGACATCCTTGGAATCAACAAAGAAATGCAGAAGAAAATATTGCGTTGTTGAGTAAACAATCAGACCTGTATGATATCACAATGGCAAGTCAAGAATTTACTACTTCCGGACAAGATAGTTTGCATGCTGATCTGATTTTTCCAAGCAACAATCCTCGATAAGTGTGATTTGTGTTCAGTGAAGTTCCGCATGTGTACGTGAATGTTAACAAGTACCAGTTTTAGTGAGTTAAAAGTATCGTTCCTACGAATAATTGATTTTAAGTTAAATTGTATTTATTCGAAATGAAACTCGAATTTAGTCGAATCATAAGAATGAAATGATGTTTGTGTATTTTCTACTAATATCTATTCTAAATTCTACCTAAATGCACGTGAAGAATGATTTTTAGAAAGCTTTTATGAGAAAAATGTGTTGGAATCCGACTCCAACAAATGTTATTCCATTCGAATTCTTGACCTATATTTCTCTAGTCTAATTTATGTGTAAGTTAACAATTGATAACAATTTTATCCAATTATCTCTCCCGAGTTCTAAAATAAAATAAAATAAAAATCAAAGTCATAACCAAACTGAACCTATTTTCACCAATATCAAACATAATTTTCAACCACCCAGGGATTAATCTCCATCTATAAATACTCCAAATGCAGTTTGTTTTCCATCATCAAATTCATAACTTCTCTTTTCCTAACTCCCCAATGGACGAAGTGAAAAAAAGAAACAAAATGTGATCACATGGTGTATCGCTGCACGGTCGCATCTTGTATAATTCACTTCAATGACACATTAAGCTCTTGCGACTGCAAAGGTTTTTATAACTTGCAATTGTAAGGTGTTACCACTTTCCACCATTTGCAGTTTGGTCCTTAATTCCATTCCTTTGCTCAATTGAGGCCCCTTGTAAGTGCAATTCAAGCCCTTGATCTTCCAATTTATATCAAGTTGGTTCCCTTCGTTGAATTAAGCAGAATACACATCTTTTTTTTCATTTTCTCCAAACAATCCCAAACTTGTTCTGTAAAATATATCATTTATTCACTCGTAAGATTTACAATCCCAAACTTGTTCCTTACCAACGAAATTTTCATAGATAAAAGGCTTTCCATTACCAAAGGTTGGTAAAAATATTTTCATTACCAACGGATTTGTCATTACCAATGGATATTTCGTAGGTTAAACAATGGAAATGTCGTTGGCAAAAATATTTGTCATTACCAACGAAAAATCCATTGGTAAAAGTTATTGTCATGTAAAAATAATTATCTTTTACCAACGGACAATCCGTTGTTGAATTTCACATATGGATATTCCGTTGATGAAGCTTAATTTTGTTTTTTTGATAAAAAATACTAAAAATTTATGGAACCCGCAAATTAATAATCAATATTCCCAAAACGCGGTAAATAATCAAAATTGTCAAAATGTACTAAAGCTTTAATAGATTAAGTTATTATATCAAAATTTCAATGTTCATACATCATGTCTTACACATCATCTTTATGTGATCCAGAGCTAGAAGGATTATGAGACTCACTTGTGCATTTTGCTTCCTAGCAAGCATCATTCGTCATATCTCTATATCTATCCTTTGCCGTCTTCTTTCACACGTCATACACATCGACCGCATTCGCCATCGGCCACACATATTTGTCCTGTCAAATTAATAGAAAAAATCAATTATAGCCCTAATGAATAGAAAACTTAACACTTGTAATAAATTATGATCCTATAATCACCTCTTATAGGTTGTGGTTGTTAGTCCAAGAATAACTAATCAAGAGGGGGGTAAATTGATTTTTGAAACTTTTTCGACACTTAGTCTCAAAACTATTCAATACGCAAGATATAAATGCAAAGTGTAATATAATAAGTAAATATGCAAATACGATAACTTAATTCAAGTATGGATATAGCACAATATAAATGATAATGTAAAATAGAGTGCAATAATGTAAAGACAACAAACCAATTTAATGGGGTTCGATACACAATGTGTTCTACGTTCCCGTTACCAAACTCTTCGTCACGAGGAAGGCCAAATGCACTATAATGCTAACTAACAGCAAGGAGTACTAATTCTTAAGTGACTTACAACAATGAGAACTTATCCTTAGGTGACTTACAACAAGGAGCACCTACCTTTAAGTGACTTACAACAAGGAGCACTTATCCTTAGGTGACTCACAACAAGGAACACATATCCTTACAATCTAGTTTTCACAAGACTCTCGAAACCGTCAAAATGTAAGTGATAATTTTACAATTGAATAAACTCTCTTAACCAATGACATAATCAAATTAAGTATTAGAGAGTTATGATAACACTTCAATATATATCAAATAGTAAAGCTCAAATATTTTTGTTGTAAACTTTGATGAATGATGGATGATGAAATAGTTTGTATCTTGTTGACCTATGGTTGATTATAACCTTAATGTTTTGATTATAACAAACAAGATTAATATTGTTTCTAACATTTGATTTTGAGTGATAATAGTTCAATATTAAAATCTATCAAGTATTGCCAAAATCAACACATCATAAATCGGACTTGAAGTGAAGATCAAAGTGAAAGTTAAACATTCAAGTCAAAATCATTCGAGACGATAGAGATTTGCATACGACGATTGAATTGGAACTTGAAGATTCGCAAAAGACGCAAATCAAGATGCAAGTCAAAAAGAACGACAGAATTTTGAAGAATGAAACTTAGAAGTCGTTTATCGAAATTTAAATGTAAAGGTATTAACTCTTCGATTCCTAGCAAGTGCATAAAGCTCAAATTATTTTTATAATTCATCACTTGCATAAAAATGCTTTTCATTCATAATATGAAAGATTTTGAAAAGGCAATTTTTCAAAAAAAAAAAAAAAAAAAAAAAAAAAGTCAAAGTCAACTGGTTGACTTCGGTCGACCGAAGTTTGACTTCGGTCGACCGAAGTTACTGTTTCGGAATTACAACGGTTTGATTTGCAACGGCTATATTTTGCTCAACCGAACATTCCGGTCGACCGAACTTGCTCAACCGAAAGTGCCTGCAGCCTTCTATTTTGCTCTATAAATATCCATCTCTTTTGCATTCAATTTAACCAACTTACAAGAGATTTTTGAGAGCTTATTTATTGATATATCATTGAGTTTACTTGAGTTTAAAGTCTATATCATTTATTACAAAAGAATTTCTTGATTGATTCAACTTATTTCATTCATCTCAACAAGAAATCTTTTTAGTAAAGATCCTTTCACAACTTCATCTATTCTTCATTCTTGATAAAGTTTTTCTTTGCCAACACTTTGATTTAAGTGTAAAATCTCTCTTCATACTTAACTTGTATTATTTGTTGAGAGAGATCATTGGTTTGGAAACTTTGATACAAAGAATTCCTTGATTGATCAAAACTAGTTTTTATCCATTTTATCAAGAATTCTATTTTGCAAAGAACTTCTCACAATCTCATCTATTCTTCATTTTTGGTAGAAGTTTTATTTGCCAAACACTTTTATTAAAGTGTAAAATCTCTCTTCATACTTAACTTATATTATTTGTTAAGAGAGATCATTGGTTGGAAACTTTGATACAAAGATACAAACTATTTTATCATCCATCATTCATCAAAGTTTACAACATTAACACTTGAGCTTTACTATTTGCTATTTATTGAAGTGTTATCCTAACTCTCAAATACTTAACTTGATTATATCATTTGTTAAGAGAGTTTCTTCATTGTAAAATTATCAATTATATCTTGACGGTTTCGAGAGCCTTGTGAAAACTCGATTGTAAGGATAGGTGCTCCTTGTTGTAAATCACCTAAGGATAAGTGCTCCTTGTTGTAAGTCACTTAAGGATAGGTGCTCCTTGTTGTAAGTCACCTAAGGATAAGTGCTCCTTGTTGTAAGTCACTTAAGGATTGGTGCTCCTTGTTGTAAGTCACCTCTATAGTGCATTTGGCCTTGCTCGTGACGGAGAGCTTGGTAACGGGGACGTAGAACACATTGTGTATCGAACCCCATTAACTTGGTTTGTTATCTTTATATTATTGCACTTTACTTTACATTTACATTGTGCTATATTTGCTTAAGTGACAATACTTGAATTGAGTTATCGAACTTGCATATTTATCTATTTTATTACACTTTGCATTTAGTTCTTGTGTATTGAATAGTTTTGAGATTAATTGTCGAAAAAGTTTCAAAAACCAATTCACCCCCCTCTTGGTTAGTTATTCTTGGGCTAACAAAACTTTGTATCAAAGTTTTCAACAAATAATCTCTCTTAACAAATAATACAAGCTAAGTATGAAAAGAGATCTTACACTTTAATAAAAGTGTTTACAAATAAAACTTCTACCAAGAATGAAGAATAGATAATGAAATAGTTTTGTATCTTTGTATCAAAGTTTTTCAACCAATGATCTCTCTTAACAAATAATACAAGTTAAGTATGAAGAGAGATTTGCACTTAAATCAAAGTGTTGGTAAAGAAAATTTCTACCAACAATGAAGAATAGATAAGATTGTAAAAATTTCTTTACAAAAAGAATTCTTGATGAGATAGATGAAATTAGTTTGATCAATCAAGAAATTCTTTGTAATAAATGAAATAGAATTTACAATCAAGTAAACTCAATGATATTCAACAAATAAACTCTTAAAAAATCTCTTGTAAGTTGTTAGAATTGAATGGAGAAGAGATTGATATTTATAGAGCAAAAATAGGCACTTTTGGGTAAGTTCGGTCGATCGAAATGTTCGGTTGATCAAAATATAGCCGTTGCAAATCAAACGGTTGGATTTTCGATTGACCGAACACCGCAACTTTCGGTCGACCGAAGTCAAATGGTTGAACGGAATTTTTTTTATTTTTTGAATGATATTCAAAATATGATATAAGTTTAAACATCATTTTGGAAATCAATTTTACTTTTGATCAAAATATTTTATGCAAGTGATGATGAATTATGAAAATAATTTGAGTTATACGCACTTGCTAAAGATTGACGATTTAATACATTTACATATAAATGTACAATGTTTAATCGTCTTGACTTGTTGTTCTTTTGGCTTGTATCTTGATTTGTGCCTTCTGCGAATTTTCAAGTTCCAATTCGATCGTCGTATGGAAATCGCTATCGTCTCGAATGCTAGCTTTCACTTGATCTTAATTTCGAGTTCGATTTATGATGTGTTCATTTTGGTAATTTTTGATCATGTTTAACATTCAACTATCATCACTCAAAATCAAATGTTAGTAAATAAAATGACTTGTTTGTTATAATCAAAACATTAAGGTTATAATCAACCATAGGTCAATAATAGTATCGAGCAAAATGTGGGGTATCGACTTTCAAAATATCTTACGAAGCGATTTAAGTATAATTTCAATGATGCATACTTATATATACCTATCACCCATCTAGACATGTTCTCTTCATAAAGTTCATCCTCTACCACCATATTGTATGGATCTCTACTGACTTGATTGGCTAGATTTATATCCTCCATTAGTCGATGACATCGTGCTTGCAAAACAAATTCAAAAAATAACAGTTAAATGTGTTGCTAGAGGGTTCATTTCTTTCGGTGGTTCTTGTTATCTCTTTTGTCTTTCAAGAATACTTAGTTGAATCTAATGTGAAATAACTCCATTGGTACTATCAATTTATCTTCACCAACGAAAATTCCATTGGCGAAAATTTGAACGATTTTTTTTTAAAAATAATTTTATTTAAGTCATCTACAGAATATCTGTATGTGAAAGATACTAATATTAAACGACTACAATAAGTAGAGGTGTAAGCGATCCGATTTTACCGATTTTTGACATATTTTCAAACCAAACCGTTTAAATCGGTTTGAGAAAAACTCAAACCTAAAGCAAACCATTTTGAATGGTTTGAAAAAAAACTCAAACCTAAACCTAACGGTTTGGTCGAGTTTTAAACTGCCGGTTTCGTCGTATATTTTTTTGCATGTCTAATTTTATGTTATTAATTCATAGAATTCAATATATATTTATATCTTACTAGCAATAAATTTAAAACAACTAAATATATCTACTATAAATTTAAATACCAATTAAATCCAAGTGAAATCATAATAATAATTTTTTGTTCACCCTTTTTAGGTTAAGACGTTACGATAACGTACAATACAAGTCTAATAAACTAAATATAAGACCCAAAACACTTATAAACTAAATATTTATCTGAAAGCATATAGTTTCATAATACAATTACTGAGACATCAATAAGGCAACACCTTAATTGATAAACTTTACGCCTACTGGATCAAAATCTAAGACTTTAATAGGCTAACTGAATAGATATCATCTTTATTAATTCAAAACACTTAAAGAAACAGTTTAACAAAATATCTAAGTATACAATAAAACACAACAATTAAATTGATGCAAGTATAGTTGCCATGGGGAGTCATTGTTGATTTCTTTTAGCTTATTAAAGAGTTCATTCACATATCAAATTGTACATGAATACTTTTTAGCTTCTATTGACATATTTTAGCATGCCTAATTCAGTCACAAAAACAAGAGTATGTCCATACAAATAGAATAGAATCATGAACATAGTAGATAAACCCTTTCCATTCAAGTGAATAAATTTATTTCACAATCATCCAATAGTTGAGAGAAATACAAAACTCATATAATTTCAGATTTATTATCTTAGTTTGCTCAAAAAAATTATTGATCTGAAACTTTATTCATAGCAAAAATTATCACCGAAGACTCAGGAGCTCTTTGTCTCCGATTTGGTGTGGTGCTGGTGGCTCAAGGCTGTGTTCGGTGTCGGCGAAGTTCATTTGAATTCTGAAGAGGAAAAGAACTTTTGATATATTAGGTTAGTCTTGAGATTATTAGATATAAATTAGAATTATTGGGTAATAATAATATATATGTAATGGAAAATTAGAAATTGACAAAAATACTCACACATGACAAAACTATTGAATTTTACACATTTGGATTTTTCAGAAATTTTATTTTTTTCATTTTTTTATTTTTATATATTTTTTCGCCGGTCCGGTTTGATTTTAAATCGCAATTAAAATTCTCAAACCTAAACCAAACCGTTCATTTCGTTGACGGGTCCACGTGGCACCAAACCGACAGTTTCTAAAATGCGATTTCGGTTCGGTTTGACAGTTTTTGCTTACAACCCTAACAATAAGCACGAAATATCCGTTGGTCAAGAGATATTAGCTTTACCAATAGAAATTTCGTTGTTGATTATTGTAGTTAAAAACTCTATTATCCATCTGTAATTATCCGTTTGTGATAACCTGATTTTTAGTTGTGAGCACTCCTATAACTCATTAATCATTGGCCAAATTACTTTCCAAAAACCTGGATGAAATAAAAAAGAAAACGTTATCTTTCTCCAAAATAACATCATGCGATCACACGGTGTACTGCAGTGGGTGCACTTTCTTATATAGCCTGCTTTTTCTATTTTAGTAGAGAAAGAACTATGAAGTCCAACCGAACAAGAGTAAGACAGATCATACAAATATGTATATGCAATATCTTCATGTATGACAAATTTAAGTTCAATTGCCCAAAAAGTTCATTTTAGTCAAATGCAGAGAAAAGTGTTAGGCCAATCGTACAAATATGTTCATGATAAATCTTTATATATGACAAATCTAAGTTCAATTTTAATAAAACATAAACATCCAAAATCATAGTACTGTGAAGAAATTTTTAGTCATTTCTCATGAGTAAAAATGCATCGTTGACCAATCAATTAACCTATTTTTTAACAATCAAACTCAATTAACATGGCAAATTGGAAACGGCTCAATGTCTTAGGATTTCTCCCATTTAAAACCCATTCAGTAAGCTCTCTTCTTACGTACGACAAAAAGTCGACCAATTTTAGTTCTAGCATTGCTGAGTTGGAAGTTGACTTTTGTTAAACGACCAATTCTCAAAAGGTTGAACCCCAACATTGAAGGCCCTATGCCGCCCCGTCCCTAGAGTATCGTGGAGGAGGTAAATCGTGGAATATGCTTTAGCAGGCCAGAGTACAAGAGCTGTCATACTGATGCCCACAAAGAGTTTCAATTCTAAACCTTGTTAGTGGCAGAAATCGAACACTCACACTGCAGCTGCCAGCTCAGTTGAGACTACCTCACTCCTGTCCTCTGCACCACTGAGCTATCAAATGATTCATGACGTGAAACTGTGGAAAAAGAATTTGGATAATTAAAATTTAATTTTGTAAGGACATATTCTCAATCTTTACAAAAATAATTTCACAAGAATCACACCTCAAACTCTAACCTCTTCAATCAAATTAGGATTATTTTGCTTGAACAGGGCAACGTCCTTCAAATAGGGGCGACAAGTGGAGCCCCCCTATAGGTGGGGGGCCTATGGACGAAAATAACTTCACAAGAATCACACGGCCCACCTCAAAGTCCAACTTCTTCAATCAAATTAAGATTATTTTGCTTGTGGCACCCCTGTTTGAACAGGACTTACGTGGTCCTAGTCAAGTAGTACGGTCCATCAAATTATTCTTACCATGCAAAACTTCAATATTTTAGGCAAGACATGTTTGTGCCTTGGAAGAGTCTCTACATAAGTAGACAAAACGATTAAGGTACAAACTAATGTTTTTCAGAAAAATATGTCTATGTCCGGCAAACCTGCAATAGCAAGTTCTAAGTCTTTTGATAATCTCCAGTGAGTTCTAACGAGTTCATGTTCCATTGAAAATCATGTACTTCAACAGTAATTGAAGATTACACACCTGAGCATGAATTATATTTATATAATCTTACTCAAAAATCAAGCTACTTGGCACGAGTTAAAATTAGTGAATCTTAATCCAAGCAGTGGTTGCGGCAGAATACAATAGTGAAATGACGATAAACTCAAAACTGGAAGGTTTGATTCTACTTTTTCCCAACAAGTCAAAAGAAGAAAGAAAATGTGGGAGTTCTTATTTACTTGTTTTTGATTGTTTTTGTTAATTTTGTGAAATTATAAAATCGAAGCTATTGTATTTTTTATTCTTTGATAGTAAATTATTTTACACGTGGCATGGGGGTTGTGGATGTTCCCCTTAGGGGTTTACCATATTATATATGGTGTTCAATCTTATTTATTTTTCGTAATTGATTACATCTCGTAGAACACTAGTATGTTAAGTTGTGCTAGTCATAACAATGTTTAAAATTGTCTGTAGGAAACTCTAACTGACTGGCGAAATTATCATGAAACGAATAATTGGAACAAAAAAAAAAACTATGTTTTAGTATTTACAACTGGTACCAAAGTGGGTTCACTTTTAAAAAGTGAGATCTACATAAAACCTAGTAATGGACGGAGCACCGTTTAGACCTCCTATCTTGGACGGACTAAGTATTTGTATTGAAAAATAAGAATGCAAGTTTATGTCCAATCTTTAGATGAGAAAACATGGCACTAAATCATGTATGGCTATAAAACCCCCCACCGTAATTTGAAATGATGTAGAAAGAGAAATGAGCACATGAATGGGTGACTAGTAATTATAATTCCACTAGCTGGAATTCTGAAGCTTTAAATGCTATTTTCTCATTTATTGATGCTAATCAATTTCGTTAGATTTCAACATGCAAGGTGACTAAAAAGGCATGGTACATATTGCAAGTTGCTCATGAAAGGAACCTCAATTGTGAAGTTCTCTACCTCCAAATGTTGACACTAGAATTTGAGCAATTAACCATGAGAGATGAGTACTTCAAAGATTTCTATGGAAAACTAAGTGATATCACCAGCTCGACCTATACCTTGTGAAAGAAATACTCAGAAAGTAAAATTGTAAAAACAATTCTTAGATTATTACCTGGTAGGTTCCACTCCAAGGTAATTGCCATCGAAGAAATCAAGGATATAGAAAGCATGAAAGTTGAAGAATTGGTAGGATCCTTGATGACTTATGAGCTACATCTTCATATAAGGAAAAATGTAAAAAAGGATTATGAATATCTTTTAAAGTCAAGGAGGTTGACATAGAGGACGAAGATGATGAAAGTGAGAATGATCACCATGCTCATTAAAAATTTTTAAGAACTTCTTGAAAAACAATCAGAAAGGAAGAATCTCAAAAACTAAGCCATCCCAAAAGAAGTTATTCAGTAACTCTGGGCAAAATCCTACCTTATCTGTGGAAAAGAGCCAAAATAATGTCCAATGTCATAAACGCGAAGGGTTCGGGCACATAGCGGTTGAGTGCGCAAATACCTTAAAGAAGTCTCAAGGCAAGAAAGATATAACCAAAACCTAGAGTAAAGATAAAGATAAAGAGACAAACTTAGATGATGAGGACAGAACTGATGACAATTAGGTTACCTCTCTAACTTTCAACCTTCAGTCTGATGCTAATATGTCATATATGTCGCCTGCTGATCAGAACCTACTAAATACAGATTCAGTTAGAACCAGCAATGCATGTTCAGAATGCGGAACTCTGAAAATATATTTGAAAGTTGAACAAGAAAAAAATGTTACTCTTCGACAATGATGGAATACATTGAAGAAGAAAGCGATCGAAAGAGAATCCTTATCCAAAATCGTAAATGAAAAGGAAAAACAATTGCTAGGACTTCAAGCTGAATTAGATCTTGCCAAGGAAAGAGTCAAACAACTTACAATTGGATCTGTCCGCTTTAGCCAAGTACTTAGCTACGGAAAGACTTCTAATGACAAAGTAGGTCTGGGATATGAAGGAAAAGGAAAGGAAAGGAAAAAGAAACCACTCAACCGATGTTCGTTAAAGCAGCAGTGTGATCTAAAAAATTGCACTGGAAAATTACAAAGTTAGCCGTCTGATACTGCTGTGAAAGTGCTAGACAGGCCTACCACCAACAAGATAGTACCATTTATAGACACTCAACAGCAGGTTTTGACTACCTCGAGAAATTTATTTCAAATCACATTATCAGATAAACAGGTAAAATATAGAATAGGTAAGTTACTGCACAAGATTAGATGTAATATTTGTGATCAGTATGAACACAATTTGCACCACTATTTAACATGCAGAAAATCAAATCACACTAATAGAGTTAACTTGCTAACTGACACCTTAAAACAAAATTCTAAGACTAGGATAAGGCAAGTTTGGATACGTAAAAGTCATCTTAGGTGTTATGCTGTTAATGTTTCTCATAAATCTATTGTACTTATCTTTTGGTACTTTGTTATTGACTATTTCATACACGTGACTTGTAATCATTTTATATTAACTAATTTTAAAAGTCATGCAGGAGGAATGGTTCCTTTCGGGGATATAGCATATATCCAGTGACTACGATATTAATCAAAATTCTATTACCATGTTCTGTGAAACTACTAGTACCGCAAATATCTCTAAGAATCCTGTTCAACATTCTGAGATTAAGAACATTGATATTCGACTTCAATTCATGAGAGACTTAGTGAAAGAAATATTGTTGTCCTAGAAAAGTTCATATTGAAGGGCAACTGGTTTAATTTACTCACCAAGGCTTTAAATACTATCAAATTTGAGATTTTGCGAAAAGTCGTTGGCATTTGCATGATTTTTTAAAGTTCAGTTCAATGTAAATAAGTTTTTTTTTTTGTTTTAATTATATGTATTCATTTTGTTTGCACGCGTTTTACATTTTTATGAAAAAAATGAAAAATATAAAAAGAAAAATTGGGGGTTATCTTGCAAATGTCACAAGATGTGATATTTTGATTGTTTGTGGTTATTGAGATAAAATTGGAATCTCCAATCAGTATGGTGTGCTCATTTCAACTTATGGTAATGTATTGTCGATAAGTGCACTGTTAGGACATTGTGGCAACATGGTTGTGATCATTTACTAACTAGTTAGGCATCTAAGGATGAAATGTGTAGTGTAGACCTAAGGTTAGTAACTATGTCTCCCTGCACTATAATATAATGTTGTAAACAGAAAAGTTCATTGGAGGAGAGGACTACCACCATAGACATGTGAAGCCGTCCTTGATAATAAATATAAATAATGAGAGAAAAGGTATCCCTATGACTGTGTGAAAGTCAACTCCATGAATTGAAAAGTATGTGATTTAAAAGAATACAGAAAATGTCATCACATGAGTATGAAAAAAAAATATTTAGATGCTCTCGCACACATATTTTTATTTGAAGAGACTATTTCAAATGATGTCGGTTTGAAACAGACTTTTGCATGTAGTCGTTGGAAGTGTTAAATCTGGTTAGGACTTGGTCCATTATTCATAATGTCTAAAGTGTACTAACACACACTCACGTTTCAATCTGAGAAATTAATTGAATTAATTGTGAGCAAACATTTGAATGAAAATTTCATGCTTATATTGAGAATTTTAAGTTGATTGTGAAATTTGTCTAAAAATATTGTGATTCAATTTTCAGTAAATTTTCAGATTTATTTGTAATTGACACGTATGGGCTTTTTCATAGATTTTTTTTTTATCAACGGCCTAAACTTGGTAGTAAACTTTAGTATCCATTGTATAAAGGAAAAACTGAGCTAAAATGTTTAGAAACAAAATCTAAATCTAACATGAGTGGACAGTTCAACCTTATTGATGGAGAAAGTACTAATTGCATTTGATCTCGAATTTCGCAGTTTCAAGCTATTCTTGCACATTGCAGATGACGTGTGTGAGTAAGGGGGAGATTGGTTATCCTTAGTACCAGCTACTTCCATTCATGCAGCACCGAAGGGGCAAGGTTATGACCTCCTATCATGTTAGACTAAAGCAAAGATGCTGCTGTTACTGCTCCTACTGAAGAGAGAGTTAGGTCTAACCCAGTTGAGGAAATTAAATAGACACTGAATCTCAACTCTAAACAGCCAGTCCGACCAACCTTCTACAGGCCAAGAAGTCCTCATAATACAATAGTGAAGTGGCGATAAAGACAAGATCGAAAAGTTTGATTCCACTTCCTTAACAAGTCAAAAGTAGAAAGAAAACGAGGGAGTTGTTCCTTAATTGCTTTTGATTATTTTGCAAAATTACAAAACTGAAATTATTGTATTTTTTATTATTTGATAGTGGATTATTTTACCCATGGCATGGGGGCTAGTGGATATTCCCCTTAAGGGTTTACCACGATATTATTTATTTCCACAATTGATTACATCTCGTAGAACACTAGTGTATTAAGATGTGCTAGCTAGAATGGTGTTCAAAATTGTCCGTAGTAAGTTCTGACTGACTGGCAAAACCAACCTGAAATGAATAATTAAGGCAAATTGTTAAAACTAGGTTTTAGTATTTACATGAGCTATAAGTAATCATTTAAATCCAGAATCTGTTTTTTCATCGAAGTCCGATAGATTTACAGTTTTCTCAATAGGTAGTGAGAAGACTTGAATTCAGGTCTTTTGCTTGGTTCTCATACCATGTTAATATTTTTTATGTATAAACTGAGATGACTTCGAAGAGGAGCTAATATTAATTCATTTTGCGAACCTCGAATCAAAACCTTTCTTTTCTACACTAAATTTTTTCTTTAACAGGTTTGCAGTCATTGTGTGAGATGATTTTGCTTTAATAACAGGCGGTGGTGACAGCGTTTTTACAAGTAGATGTGTTTCTCTTTGTTCCAAGGCTGAAGATGTGCTCAAATCTCAATGGATATTGTTTGGCATTGGCTGCTCACTGCTGCCAAACTTCTGTCCCAAAGGGGCTAAAATATTTCTTAACATCACTCAGTGTTTTGAAAAATCACACTGCGGTCTCATCATTCGATCCTTATAGCTATGCGTTTGTTGGCTAGAAAGAGCATTTTATCTTTCGTGGTGCAAATGATTTATCTGATCTGAGTTTTATGCAAAGGACTCGGGTTACTGTCCCAATAGTCCTAGATTGGGTGAAAGGGAATTTGACTTAGGCACAAGCTAAAAATTCGACAGAATATGCTTGTAAGGCTAATAGTCATTGTGTTGATTCAGTTACTAGTTTGGGAGGTTATCGTTGTAGCTGCAATTGAGGGTATGAGGGAAACCCGTATCTCGATCCAGGCTGCCAAGGTCAGTTATATTTCTCTCAAACTACTTTGTAGACGTCGTCACTACAAGAATAATGGGTTTTTGCAACATTTAAAAGGCAACATTCATTTATTAAATGTTGCTAAAGGGGGTCTATTGCAATGTTTGGGTGAGTGAATGTTGCTAAGGGGTCTATGACAACATTTTTTAAATAAACGTTGCAAAAAGTGAGACTTTTCAAACGTTGCGAAATATCACTTTTTGCAACGTTTTTTAAACGTTGCGAAATATCACTTTTTGTCACTTTTTGCAACGTTTTTTAAACGTTGCGAAAAGAGAAGTCCATTATTTAGCCCAATCAACGTTAACCGAAAAGAGAAGTCCATTATTTAGCCTAATCAACTTTAGCCCTAATTCTATAGTTTTTGTGTGATTGT